>JZKD02S1558331.1:514275-532302 GCA_000966675.3 Picea glauca | reverse complement strand
ATATATATATATATTAAGAACTAGCTTAGATCCATATTTTAGATATCTATCATGTGTCTAGATACATCAAATCTTTCAAGATGCAAATATTTCTTTAAGTTTTGTACTCTTAAAAAAAATACATCTAGAAGAATTTGATGCTTTTAGGTATATGATAGATATAGAGTTAAAATGAATCTACCCTAATCTTTTATTATATACAAGTTTTAAATTAAAATCATACAACACTAAATGCTCCAACTTCTTGCCAATCCTTGGACAGAAAAACTTCAGAGACAAGTGAGACGAGGAGAGATGAAACAATGGCCAAAGATGAGGCAAGTGCCGCAAACTAAGATAAACACTGGATTTGTTTTTTATTTGTTGAAGTAAATTAATAAATAAATTAAGTTAATTTTTATGATTGCAATGTAATATTGGCTTATGTTCGATGGTAAGGATGTCTAAGACAAGAAAATATCAGAGGACCTACACCAAAAATAAACAAATAAACTTATTTTTATAATAGAAAGGTAAAAAATATTAAAATAAAAATATTAAATCATAAAAATAAATTAATAAATAAATAAATTTGATTTTTATTATTAATAAATATAATTGAAACAATTTATATTAATAAAAATAATTAATAATAAATAAAAATAAATTACTAAACAATTTACATTATTTAAAAATAAATAAAAATAAATTAATAAATAGATAGATAAACTTAATTTTTTTGTTATTACAATGTATTTACAAAGGAAGGAGAAAACATGAGACAACATACACCGGACATGTTGAAATGAATTAATAAGTATGTACACTTAATTCTTCTGATTGCAGTGTATTATAAACGTGCAATGACGATTAAGACCAGCGAAGCAAAGCCGAAACGAATTTCAATGTTATTGGGGTAAACATCAATGTTGTTAGCGAAATTTATGAAGGGTCAATAAGACAAGTTTCTGCTCATTAAAACATGTTAGCATAATATGTTTTAGCAGAATTTTTGAAGGGTCAGTAACATAAAAACAGATGAAAGGATAGGTTTGATGGTAGTTCATATCAATGTTGGTAGTAAAATTTATGTGCTATTAATATATATTCTAGTAAAGTATTTAATGATTTATAAGTTGGAATATATACGGTTTGATGTAAAGGTGTTTCAAATCAACTTGTATATATCTTATCATATTAAATGTTCTGTTGCATTTTGCATATTGTTTATCAAATTTATAATGTTTATCGAATTTATAAAAGTTAGATAAGAGAAGTTTCCACACATTAAAACATATGATAAGATAGGTTTGACAGTAGATAAGACAAGTTTCTGCCCATTAAATAGATAGGATGGGTTTAATGATAGATAAGACAAGTTCCTGGTCATTAAAACAAATGATAAAATGGGTTTGACAGTAACTCATATCAATGTTGGTAGCACAATTTTTGAAGGTTGACTAAGAAAAATTCCTGCCCATAAAATAGATGATACGATAGGTTTGATGGTAGCTCAAATCAATATTGTTAACATAATTTATAAAGGGTAGACTATACAAGTTTCTGCCCATTAAAATAGATGATAGGATGGATTTTACCTTAGCCCATATCAATGTTGTTAGCATGATTTATTATGATTTAGATAAGGTAGCGACGTGAATAAACCAGTTACTATCCAGGTTACCTAAGATAAGTTACCATCAATGGTTATTTACCCAGATCCCAGGTTCTTTTGCTTTGATTCAATCGATTAAGTAGTCAAAGTTTATGGAATAAATTTAATTTGTTCTCTTGATTTTTTTTTTTTATTAAACAATTTTTTCTCTTGGTTGGTTTAAATGGGTTAACAAAGTTATTTTAAATAAAATTGTGGGACCAGTATTATTATAGAAATTTTTATTAATCAAGTAAGACTATAAATCCTGTTATTTAAGAATTTATAAAGAGTATGTAAGATATTTGAATTTTTTAATGAAATAAATTATCAAGTAAATAAATTTAAAAAAAAATAATTAAGTCAAATTTTATCTTATTTAGTTTTTGGAAATTTTAATTATATAAATAATTTTAAATTAAATATAAAAATTAATCTAAATTTTATTATTCAAATAAAATTATAATTTTAAATGAAATTCTATTTATACAAAGTGAAAAAAAAAATTATCATTAATTAATTTAGTCTTTATTAATTTCAATAACTTCTTGTAATCTATGCAAGTTCACTCTTTTTATTTTATCAATTTTTTTAATTTTTTTTTATGAAATGAGGGGAAGCTAGTAGTGATAAAAATTAAACCCTTTTAAAAGGTTTAAACATGTTATAGAATTATTACTTAAAAAATAAGTTTTATAAAAATGAAATTTTTAAAATTCTTTTGTTATTTATGAAGGTTAGAAAATATTATAATTTTTAAAAAAATATCATTCATCATGTTCTTTTCTTGCAAAGTATTTTGGTAATGATTCCATACCTCTATTTTCATGTGATTATTCTAATCCTAAGATTTTTGAGACATATCTTTTACATTCTTGAATGTTGGGAGAAACATTTATGATGTATGTATGAGATTTTTAGGTAAGTTATAGAGAAGTTGATTTAATTATTTTTATGATCATATTTATGCACGATGGATTTCTTCTCTTACATGTTTTCTAGTAAATGTTTTTGAGAAATAAGTAAATAATCAATCCTCATTAATAATAATAGATTTAGTGGTTTTCATCAACAATTTCCTTTAGCCTTGTGTTTGTATGGATCTTGTTGTCCTTCACGGGTAACAATCCCAAAGCCAACCATTAGTCATTGTGGTTACATGCTCTCTAGTAAATGTTTTTGAGAAATAATGTGAATAATCAATCATCACTAATAATAATAGATTTAGTGGTTTTGATCAACAATTCCCTTTAGCCATCTGTTTGTATGGATCTTGTTGTCCCTTCACGGGTAACAATCCCAAAGCCAACCATTAGTTAGTGTCGTGTGTTCCATCTTGCATGATATATCTTGATTGTGTCATTCATATGCATACATTCTCATTATTCTCCTTTAATTATATGATGATTTCACCTCACATTATGATGATATCCATTGTATATCATCTCTCTCCAACCTTACACCTTAGATGACATATGCACGTGGTACATTTTTCATCATATATGATCATGGTTTAGTATGCTTTACTTCACTTGTTATGTTATTCTTTCACATATGGGTTTGATACTTACACATGGTGTCATACCTTCTAAGTTGGTCATGAACATGGTAAATACAACATTAAGATCTAATGACACTACATAACATTAATGATTTTATTATTTTCCTCACCGTGCCATGTGGGACATAATTATCTTTTAGATGTGTTTTCAAGTCTCAAGTCAAGTTGTACTATCATGGATTTGGTCAGGGTAGTGTCTTCCACATCCTAACCATACTTATTTCACTTTCCACTCTCCCCCCCTTCACTTCCATCCACTCATAAAAATGTTATTCTTGCTCATGGTTGACTTGTTAATTGTCATTCAGAAAGATCAAGCTAATAAAGTCTAAGCCAAATAAGCCAAAAAGGCTAGAGGTGAAGAGCAAATAAAAAGTTTAAAATCCAAAAAATCATAAATCTTGAGCTAGGCCACTTTACTATGAGACCAATGCCCCTAGTCCCATGTTTGTCTATGAAAATATAAAGAAGAAGGGACTTGAATTAAAGAAATAAAGAAAAGAAAGAAAAAGGAAAAGAAAGAAGTAGTAAGAAACAATGCCAAGGAAATGGTAACTCAAAGATAAAGCTCCCTCCTAAGGGCTTCTGTATTAAATCCTATCTCATGAAAGTTAGTAAAAAAAGTTTGAAGACATATGCATCACCCTACATTACATTGAGGATCAAGTCATGAGGCTTTCCCCTTTCTCTTCCATAATATATTCATCATATCACTTACCCCTAACTTAGTGACATGGAAAATACTTTTTGTCTTGGGATTTGCCACATGTGTAAATACTAAGGTTGTCCTCCCATGGTAAAACTTAGGCAAATCCTAAAAATTAACTTGTGTTATGTTGTTGCTAGAAGAAATCATTATTTATGCACCACCTAATGACTTGTAAGGGGGTTATACCCACCACTATAATTGGAAACCTTGCATTGGGATACGAGTACATGCACTTGAAGTGGCATCTATGCCTTGGGATCCATGTGTCATGCCTCACGATCCATGACACTGCATTGGGATCATTAATAATTCATTGAGCAATAACATGGATTCCACATCATCACAGTTTCCATATGGACTACTCTAGGAGAACAATCTTGCCTAGGTGGACTATTGTACCCACACGTGTGACTTATTCTCTCTTATGGACCACATGTGGGAGGTTGTTGAGGCAATATATGAGACAGTTACATGTGGTTACAAATGGTTACAAGTTGTCATGGTGGTTATGACGCAGTTAACCACTTCTTTGATGGAATGCTTTGATCGAGGAACCACACATGCATCTTAGTGAAGGATACTTTTCTACTTGTCACTACTTGGAAGAGATGGTTACACACTCTTCCCTCCACCAAGATCTTGGAGCATCCAAGTGTCTCTTAAGGGGATTTATGGGTATACCTTATGTTTTCCTTGAATCCCAAAACTTGATACAAGGATCAAGCCCCAAAGGCCTAGTGTGACCCACAACCAAAGTGGAAGTCACGCACCAATCTATTTATGTTTCTTCCTCTCACTCTCTTCTCATTTAAGTTTTTTCTTTACCTTGCTCTAAAAGAAATATAGGGTTTGAAAGGGTTTAAATCATGAGATCTAGATTTCCTTTTTCTTCAAATTAACTAGGTTGATAATTTCTTGAATGATCTATATAGTTGTTTTGAATTTTGGTTTGCTAATCTGCTCATTTACTAACTAGCCTAACAATTTGATAGCTTTATCTTTGTGAAGTATTTATTTAGTAGGTTTATCATTGTGTTGTGAAGCCTAAAAAAACCTAAACATATATAGAGAGATTTTTACCGTGCTATGAAATTTATATATATATATATATATATATATATATAATTTTAACTTTAATTTTAATTTGAGACAAGTTGAAACATATTTAATGGTGTTTTTTTAATATGGTAAGGCACCTGGTTTTCATAAAGAATTGAATCGATGCTACAAATACCCTAACAATGTGATAGCTATATCTTTGTGAATTATTTATGTACAGTGTGCTGTGTGCTGTGAAGCGTAAAAAGATCTAAGCATACATAACTCATGACCGAACTAAACCCATCATTAAAATGCCCTTGATTTTCTAAATTTTGTGGATTAATTAACATTTATGGATTGGATCATGATTTGGCATGTCTTGACACTTTTGTCTTGCAATGTGTCTCCTCATCTCTTATTAGCACACTATTTAGAAATATATCGGTCCCAAAATAATCAGAACGACCTAAACAAATCTTAGTGTTATTATTTTATTTTAGTTTACTAATTGAAGTCTTTCTTAGGACTGGTAACGTGAGATGCATGAGGGTTTTAAGCTTCAAAGGTTGAATTAATCTTGAAGTGTTTACATGATCTGGATAGTCATTGGTAACAAGCTGCGGTAGAAGGTTTAATGACTCAACTAAATTGGATCGGAGAGGAATGTGTCGATGATTTATGATTCTAAATCATTTACAATATTAAATGTTCAATGCAAACTTTAATCAAACCCTTTCTTACATTGAATTGACTGCACACGTTGGTAACTTTAACGTATCTTTTGCATATGGATTAATTTATTGCTAAAGGATTTGTGGTATCAAGGTTTTGTCCTTAAATTTTTCATCTTGCTATCAGATCGTGTTCTTTGTTTATCTTGATACCATATTTTGACATTTGAGGGTTGTTCACACTTAAAATTTTGAGCATTGCTACCGGTTTTCAATTTCTTGAATCGTATATGCTAATGTGATAATTTAAATGAAAAAGTTTCTTGCAAGGATCATGTTTGATACACCTACAGAAACGAAATCAATTCTATAAATAATCCTATATGATGTGATAATTGAATGAGAAAGTTTCTTTTGAGGATCATGTTTAATGCACCTAGAGAAACCAGATCAATTCTATAAATAACCCTATGTGCAAATCTTTGCATATACTATTGGTTGAATAAGTCAATTTATGCATAAAATTGAATCTAGGAGCAAAGATTGCATCACGGTCTAATAGATTTTCCTAATGATAAGTTTATTTTAAGTGATGGTTTGTGGTTGATCTCAGAATCACTTGAACTCAATAAAATGATGAACTCAAATATTGGGATACAACTAGATACGAGTAAAAGAATATTTATTCTTGGGATACAACTAGATACGAGTACATGGGATACAAGATTTAATTTTTTCGCCAAGATCATTATCCCCTTTACTAACAATTATTTCATAAATGCCACCTGTCCTTCTACTAAGAGTGTCTGCAGCTTTATTTCCTTTAATGTGTTTGATTTCAAAGTCAAATTCTCTTAAAAATTCAAACAATCTTTCTTTTCGTGCATTTAACCCTTGCTGATTTAACAAGTACTTTACGCCACTTTTATTAATTAAAATTAGGAACTTCCTTCCTGTTAAATAAGGACGCCATATTTTTAACGCATGAATCAGAGAAGCAAATTCTAAGTCATGTGTCCAATAGTTATGTTCGTGATCCTTTAATTTTTGTGATTCAAAAGCAATCATGTGTCCTTCTTGTGATAAGACTCTTCCTAATCCTTCCTTACTATAATCTATACAAAGAGTGAAATTTTTATAAGGGTCGACGAATTTAAGCATTGGTGCAATAGTTAACCGTTCCTTTATTTGATCAAAATTTTCCCGACACTTTTGTGACCATACGGACTTTGTTCCCTTTTACTGTAAAGATGTAATAGAATTTTTTTTCTTCGAAAAGTTTTCAATGAACCTTCTGTAATATCCTATTATACCCATAAACGATCGTATTTCCTCTACATTTGTGGGTCTAGGCCATTCTACAATTTCCTTTATCTTTTCGGGGTCCATTGCTATTCCATCCTCTGAAATAATATGTCCCAAGTATTGTATCTCTTTCTGGTAAAAGTCACATTTGATGAATTTAGCATAGAGTTGATTTTCTCGTAACGTTTGTAGCACTATTCTTAGGTTCTCTTAATGTTCTTTTTATGTCTTTGAATAAATCAGAATATTTTCAATAAAATCCAAAACAAATTTATCTAGATACTGACTAGATATATTTTTCACTAAGCACATAAAAGTGGTTGGTGCATTTGTCAGTTGAAAAGGAATTACCACAAATTCATAATGTCTATATCTTGTCCAAAAAATTGTTTTGTTAATGTCCTCATCCTTAATTCTTACTTGATGATAACCAGATCTTAGATCAATTTTTTAGAATACTTTTTCCCCTCCCACTTGATCAAATAAATCGTTAATCCTCGACAGGGGATACTTATTTTTTACTGTCATTTTATTCAGTTGTCAATAATCAATGCATAAACAAAATGTCTCGTCCTTCTTTTTAACGAAAAAAAATGGTTCTCCCGATGGTGATACATTGTGTCTATTGTATCCTTTATCTAGTAATTATTGTATCTGTATTTTAAGTTCTGTTAACTCCAGAATGCTTATCCTATATGGGGATTTTGACACAGGGGCATATCGAGGTATTAAGTCTATAGAAAATTCTATCTCCCTTCTTGGAGGTAAATCTGGTATTTCATCATCAAAAAAATCTTTGAATTTTCTTAAGACCACATAATCTTCTAGTTTTGATTTGTCCTCCTCATTATGTATATCCATTATCTGAATTTCATACAATTGACACCCCTTCCTTATGCATTTTTTAACAACATGGCTGATAACTGTCTTACCGAGACTAGTTTCCTTAACCCTTGAACTATTATTTTCACACTATTCCCATCTTGATAACCAAATGATTTGTTCTAACAATTTAGTAGAACCTTGTGTGATTCCAACCAATCCATACCAATAAGGATGTCATATGATCCTAAGGGTAACGAATTTAAGTCAACCAAAGTAATTTGCTCATTTATTGCTATATCAAAATTAGAAATATACTCCAATACTTTCCTTTTTGTACCAGTGGCCAATTGTACTAGCCAAGATTTAGGGTGTTTTACCCTTTTTAGCTTACAACTTTCTACTAAAGATGGGGTTATGTAACTCAAACCTGGCCCTGGGTCTATTAGGATAGAGACTTGTTTGTTTTTTTATCTTACCTTCTATTACTACTATAGTAGATTGATTATCAACTTGTCTTCCTTCCAAGGAAACATTAATTTTGTGTATGTATTTTCCCATATCTCCAATTGTGGTAGCTTCCAGTAGATTGTGAATTGTAGTCCTACTTGTTGGATTTAAACGTGGACAATTTCTTCGCAAATGTGGTTCTCCACACTCCCAACATTTCAGTGGTTCTCTAGGACTGTCTACAATCTTCTTAAATCCCAAATGAACTGGTTTGTTCCCTCTAACTTCTTGTGTACTAGATGGATGGTCATTTCTTTGGAATCCTTTTGTCATATTCCAATAAGGATCTTGTTTGAACCATTTCTTACGTTGGTTTAGTTTATCATGCTTCCTTTCCTTCCATGATTTAGGAGTTTCATATCTTTGTTTGTACTTTTCATAACACATTCTAGATTTTCTAAGCACTTTGTTCAAAGAATTAGGATTATCAAATTAAATTTTTTCTTTATAAGACTGTGGTAGTGAACTTAAAAGCTTTTGAATTTTCACTTTATCCTCCTTAATATAAGGTACAAATATCAGCAAGTCTAAAAAATTATTAATCAGATCATCCATTGACATATGTCCTAGTCATAGTTCATAAAATTCCTAAGTCTTTCTCTCATAGTAACTTTCTGATAGGTATTGTTTCTTAAAGTAATTCTTAAAATCAGATCACTTCATTCTTTTGTCTTTTAATCATTTTGCTAATTTCAGATCTTGCCACCAGATGCTAGCCTCCCCTTTCATATTATAAATTGTCATTCTAACTTTCATGTTACTAGAATAATTGTAGATATGAAAGTAATTTTTTATGTCTAATAACCAAGCTTCAACTTCTTGACCTGTTTTTGACTGAGTGGTGGTGGCCAGTGATAAATTCATTGGGGAGTGACTGAGCCTATGGTTGGGTGGAAACGAGCACCCCTCTCAGCAGTCGCATCATGCCTAGTGTTTCTGATAAGTGTTTTATGCCTTGTATTTTGAATTGAATATCATGGATTACATGCTCATGTTTATACGCCCATAAATGGTTTATGTATGCTATGATTTCCTAGTAATTTAGATTGGAAATAATGAATGCATGTGTATACTTATATGCCACAGTTGGTTTCTGTATGAAATGAGTAAG
Organism: Picea glauca; assembly: GCA_000966675.3. Taxonomy (NCBI): domain Eukaryota; kingdom Viridiplantae; phylum Streptophyta; class Pinopsida; order Pinales; family Pinaceae; genus Picea; species Picea glauca. The sequence continues at coordinate 522,939 of JZKD02S1558331.1, read as the reverse complement.
TTTGGAGCATGAATCTGTTCCAATGAGAATCGTCCCATCTGCCTAATTCTCTTGGTGTTCTGATTTAATCCCTTGAAGGCACCTTCCCCGGGGAATCGCATCATATCTCATAGTCATGGTAATCTCCTTGGTATGGCTACCGCTACGGTAAACCCATGAGATTACCCTTCCCCGATGCCATATCTCATAACTCGGTGAGTTAGGAAGGCACTTCATTCAGGTCAGTAGCCTAGGGACTCTAAAAAGTACTCAAGCCCTTATCCAGAAACCCGACTAATATTAGGGATAATTGTCCAAGAACCATCTGAAGGTTCATGTGATCCAGGTCTAGAAACCCTGTGCAAGGAGTTCACTCTCGAAGGTTTCAGAGTCATGGGAATTTGAAGCTCCGAGAAATTTAATTTCGTTACCTAAGTTCAGAAAGGATAGAAAATCCAATTATCGAAAGGGAGTATCCTTTCGTTTCGTAGAGGCTTGGATGAGATCCTTTCGAAAGTATCCCAGGTCTGTCAGGACCAATGGATATAGAGGATGAGCACAGGCATTAACGCCTCGACCCCTTCAGTCTTCGCAAGTAGCGATGGAATCAGGACCATAGATCCGAGGATCCATCAGGAGCTACCTTGACCGTCGATCTTAACCCTTGTGTAGGCAGGAGAGTAGACTCTTCAAAGTCCTGAAATCCCCGAAGTAATTGGAACTATCCATCGGAAGGGACATGTGGCGGGTGATCAACATTTCACTGACTCACACATCAGAACAGTCAAAGGACGGAGTTTTTAGAACTCTCAAATCATGAAACCACGATTTGATTACAGCCTTTGGATCATGGGAATTGAAGGTCATTGATCTGGCTCTTGAAATTTCAGTATTTTGGGAGTCGGGGGAATGGAGGCGGTCATCCTTTCCAACTTTGCAAGATGCGAAGTCCCGGAAAAATCTAGGTTGTTGGATAAAGAGAGAGACATGTGAGCTGTCGATCTAGCTTGGTCACGGTTTTAGAGATTGGTCATTGGGGAAAATAGAATTGAAGACTTTCCCAGATTCACGAAGGCAAATCATCGAATTCATCCAGGTCGTTGGTTAGCGAAGGGTTTGGAGCCATCAGATCTTCGAGAGTCGAATATTTGGGAAGGAAGGAAGAATTGCTCGTGATTCTCTGAACCACGAAGTCCTGAAAAATATGGGAGTTGGGACCCAGTCCTAGAGGAAGGTCACACAATGATCATAGGTGAGAGAGATAGTGCTTTCTAGGCCCCTAATCGGGTTTCGGGACTTGGAGGAGTTGGAGAAGTTAGGATTCCTTGCATCGAAAGTCCCGAGGTTGAAAAATGCAAGGCGTCGTTTAGGTTAAGCCTATGGTCATGGAAATGGTCATGTGAGCGGTGGGAGATAACGGTCGTTAAGCCTCTTCTGGAACTTGGGAGTTGGAGGAGATAGGGAACCTTTCATTGGAAGTTTCAAAGTCGCGAAACGCAATGCACCATTTAAATTAAGCCTATGGTTGTGGGTAGTGGTCACATGGAGGAGGATAATGGAAGAGATAGCCTATGCTAGGCCCCTGTAGGAATTCGGGGATTCTGTGCCCTGAGAAAAAGTGAAAATTTTATTATGCCTATCTTGGGTGTGTGAAAAAATGGTATCAGAGCATGGTTACAACACTTGGCCTACTTGGGCTCATGGACAAGTCGCTTAAAGAACTCTATGTGGGTACTTTCCAAGGAGTGACACCCTACCTTACCTCTTTCTTAAGAGGTCTTATTTAAAAATACGATTAAGGAAAATAATGAAACCTTGTACTATGTGTGTACATTAAGAATTTTCAAACCATGTATTGTTCATGAACTAATATAATTTTAGCTAACTACATGTGTTTTTGGCAACACTTGGGCAATCACTGAATCACGGGAAGACCCCAATACTAAAGGATGATGACGTGCCATGAGGTGGGGGATGGCTCCCACAACAGAGACAAGGAATCTAATAAAAGGAGGGTGGTGGAAGCCCCTCTGAATCTGGCTGAAACTGTAAGAAGTCTCATGGTTGTGCTACAGAGTTTCAAGGTTGACAATGAGAGACTGATAAGGGAGCAAGAGAAATAAACAGAAATTAACGTAGTCTTTCTACAGAGCTTATTCAACATATAGAGGTAGCTACAACATGAACCCACAACCAGTCATATGGACCGACAACACAAGAAGAGAGGTCAGAGTCCACCTAAGACCCAAAAACATGACTCCATAAGTGATTCCACTAGGAGAAGTACTATGAAGAAGGTCCAACATGGAGGTAGGGGACACTCATCGAGAGAGTCCTCCGGAGAGGAAGCTCATAACTCCGAAGGGTCTTCTAGTAGCAGGGCCATCTCGCATTCTCAAAAGAAAGGAAATAAATGGAAGCGTTCCAAAACCCGTGGTCCTGAAGAGTTCAAAAAATCCAAACCACCCTCTTTTGATGGAGAGATAAACAAGGGAGAAGAGGCAGAAGCTTGGCTGCTTGGTTTAAAGAAGTATTTAATATTCCATGACTACTCCGAAAACTTGAAGGCTCGAATAACCATCTTCAACCTGAATGGAAAGGCTTCCATATGGTGGGAAGACCTTAGGAATGTGAAAGGAGTCCATGAGAAGGAATTTTCATGGAAACAGTTTGAGAAATACTTTAGGAAGTAGTATCTATCAGAAAAATACATGGATGGGAAAACTAAGGAATTCTATGAACTTCGGCTGGGTAGCTCACCATAGAGGAATTTGTCAATAAATTCCTTGAACTACTGAGGTATGTACCCTACATAAAATATGAAAAAGAAAAAATGTAGCAGTTCATTAGTGGGTTACCTCAGACCTACCAGGATAGGATTGAGTTCGACGAACCAAGGACCTTAGAAGAAGCTATCCGAAAGGCAAGGTATTGTTATGAATAGTTTGGGAGCAAGACAAGACCCCACGAGGATTGGAAGAAAAATAATATCTTGGGATTCCAGAAGAAAAGGTTTAACTCCATAAGATTTAAGAACTATGGAAAAGATTCTAGGGGTAGCCTACCTTCTAGAAGTGTATATCAGCAAAATTTCCCCTCTCAAAGTGGAAATAAACTTTTTTAGACAGTCCCAACAAAGATCGATAACCTAAAGAAGGAACCCTTAAAATGCTAGGGTTTTGGAGAAAATCATAGATTGAGGGACTCCCCACACAGACAACAAAATAGTAAGGGGGTCTACAATATCCAAGAAGCTACCATCATCAACGATGTGGCTAGAAGCATGCCACAAATCTATGCAGCCCTAGACAATAATCAAGCCGACCACCAAGCTTCAGTAGTGGAGATGGAAGGTATGATCACAAACCATCGAATTTCTATTTTGATTGACCCAGGTTCTAATTTGAGTTATGTAACCCCTCAGACTATCGATAAGTGTAAAATGAAACCAATTAGACATGTTAAACCATGGTTGGTACAACTAGCCACTGGGAGCAAAAGAAAGGTGGCAGAGGCTATACTAGCCTACCAATTCATCATGGGTGGATTTCCCACCCAAGCGACCCTTAACATACTTCTCTTGAGATCTTATGACTTCTTGATTGGTATGGACTATTTGGCTGCTCATAAAGCTAAAATGGACTATTACCATAAAACTTTAGAATGTGTAAACGAAGATGGGAGAAAGATGACTCTCCAAGGGATTCAGAAACATGTCTCGGTGAGACAAATATTGGCCCTTCAAATGAAGAAGTATTGCAGAAAAGGGTGTTCCTTATATGCAATACAGGTATTGGACTCCATTGAAGATGACAAACCAAACCTAGAGGACCACCCCATATTAAGAGAATACAAGGACATATTCCCAGAAGAAGTACCCAGTATACCTCCGAGAAGGGATATTGAATTCTCAATAGAACTTACACTGGGAGCGGTACCAACAACTAGAATGCCATACAGAATGAGAACACCATAGCTCCTTGAGCTCAAGCTAAAACTAAAGGAGATGATTGACAAAGGCTACATCCAATACAGTGTATCTCCATGGGGAGAACCCATCTTGTTTGTGAAAAAGAAAGATGGCACACTATGACTGTGCATAGATTACAGACAACTCAATAAGGAAACCATAAAGAACAAGTACCCCTTACCAAGAATCGATGACCTGTTCAACCAATTGGGAGGTGCATCCATCTTCTCAAAGATCAACCTAAGATTGGGCTACCATCAAGTCAAAATTAAGGATCAAGACATCCACAAAACAACCTTCAGGACGAGGTATGGTCACTACGAAGTTTTGGTGGTGCCATTTGGGTTAACCAATGCCCCCACCACTTTTATGTGCTTGATGAATAATGTACTCAACAAATTTCTAGATAAATTTGTATTGGTTTTCATTGATGATATCCTAATATACTCCAAGAATAGGGAGGATCACAAAGAACATCTTAGACTCGTACTTCAAGTACTGAGGGAGAACAGCTCTACGCTAAGTTTAGCAAGTATGATTTCTTTCAAAAGAAAGTCCACTACTTAGGCCATGTCATATCTAAGGAAGGGATGGCAGTAGATCCTGACAAAATCAAATCCATTATGGAATGGCCTACCCCGAAAGATGTATCTGATATTAGGTCCTTTATGGGCTTAGCAGGATACTATAGAAGATTCATAAAAGGGTTTTCCAAGATTGGTTGTCCAATCACTGCCTTTCAGAAAAAGGGTGTTAAATTCATTTGGACATCAAAATGTGAAGAAATATTTCAGGAACTAAAATACCTCCTGACCCATGCACCTGTGCTAAATATTGCGGACCCAGATAATGATTTCCTTATGTGTACAGATGCTTGCAAGGAAGGACTCGGAGGAGTCCTTATGAAAGAAGGACGTGTAATATGTTATACGTCCCGAAAATTAAATGAACATGAGATCAATTATGTGACCCATGAGCTAGAGTTGGCTACCATAGTACATGCTTTAAAAACATGGAGACACTACCTCTTGGGTAGAAGATTTGTGCTTATGACAGATCATTGTGGATTGAGACACCTGTTTGATCAACCAAAACTCAATGCTAGGCAAGCAAGGTGGATGGCTCTCCTAAGTGAATTCAATTTTGAAATCAAACATATAAAAGGAAAGGAAAATAGGGTGGTCGATGCCCTTAGTAGAAGTATAAAAATGATTCATCCAACAACAATAAGAACCTGCAAAACAGATGTCAGGGAGAGAATAAAAAATGTACAAGAGACAGATGCATTCTTTAAGACCGTGACTTCATACGTAAGGCAAAAACCTACAAGGCTGAAGTATGAAGGCTACCAAATGCTCGAGGAAGGGTTGTTGACTTACAGGAACAAATTGTATATTCCGAACTGTGATGACTTGAATAGGTTCATAATGGATGAACTACATAAGAGACCATATACTGGTCACCCAGGATATTAGAAGATGATCACAGCCACTAGGAAATAATTATATTGGCTTGGGTTAAATAAATATAGCTAACTATCTAGCTAAGTTCCTCAAATGCCAAGAAGTTAATGCAGAGCACTGACATCCAGCAGGATTATTACAGCCCTTACCGATTCCAGAATGGAAACTGGAAACCATCTCCATGGATTTCATCACTGGATTACCAAAGTCGACCAAGAAAAATGATGCCATCATGGTTGTGGTGGAAAAACTGAGTAAGTATGCCCATTTAATCCCTGTCAAATCAACATGAAAGGAAATAGATATTGCCAACATCTTCATGAAGGAGATATTCAGACTACATGGCATGCCCAAGGAAATTGTATCTAACAGAGATACCAAATTCACTTCAAACTTTTGGAAATCTCTAATGGTCAGTTTCGAGACTAAATTGTTGTTCAACACAACCTATCACCCTCAAACTGATGGATAAACAGAAAGAGTAAACCAAATACTAGAGCACATGCTAAGAATGCATGTAATGCATTAGCCAAAGAAGTGGGAAGATTACCTGCCATTGGTAGAGTTTGTCTACAACAATGGTTATTAGGAATCCTTAAAGATGAGCCCCTTTGAAGCCCTCTATGGTAGATAGTGCAAGATCCCAATCAGCTAGAGTAATCCAGTGGATAGAATTACAATTGGATCGGACATGATGAAATAAATGGAACAGTAAGTAGTACAGATAAGGCAAAATCCCAAAATTTCTTAGGACCGACAGAAAATTTACGCCGACAGAAAGAGAAATCCCCGAGAGTTCAAAGCCGGAGACCATGTCTATCTTAGAGTTGGACCCTGGAAGAGTTCCCTGAGAATGGGAGCTTGTTCCAAGTTGGAACCTCGGTATTGTGGACCCTTTGAAGTCCTAGATAGAGTGGGACTTGTAGCCTATAGGCTAGCACTTCCTCCCACTGTAAAGGAACATAATGTTTTCCATGTTTCCTTATTGAAGAAATATATACATGATGCTAATCATACAATTGACTGGTCTGTGATCTAGGTGGAGTCAGAGGGAGAGTTCCTTCCAGAACCCTAATTCATACTAGATAGGAAGGAAACCACACTCAGGAATCAAACCATTGTGCAGGTCAAGGTGCAGTGGAAACACTTTGGCCAAGATGAGGCTATGTGGGAAATGGAATATGCCATGAAACATGCATACCCGATTTTGTTTACTCCTATACATACATATCATATTGGTAGATAGAACATCAAGGACGATGATTCCTTTAAGGGGGAGGGAATTATAACACCTTGTTTCCCCCAGTCTATAAATATAACTTTATTGACCAGAAACTATGGAAAACTCAAAGTGTGAATGTTTAATTTGGTGGACCTTTGTATAAAAGTCGATGAATGTAAATCATATTATTTGGATGGATAATGGAAACGTGTTGCATGACTACTGAGAGAGGAGATGTGCTAAGAAAGAGAGACCACAATTGCTAATGAAAAGGTGCTGGACGGAACCCAGAATGTTTGCGATAGCCTCCATCGAACCAGTACCATACTGGAGTTAATGTTGCTCATATCAGAACAACTGTCTGCCCATAAATGAATTCCCATTAGGCTAGTAGGTGGGAAGGGCATCCTAAAGAGTTAATGAGGGATGGGGCAGACTACCCATTGGATGGCTTCCGGACCTGACCATGTATGGAGGGGGTTCGAGCCACATGCAACCTTGTCGAGGGAAAGAAGGGAAGCGTGGTGGACAGGGGAGTAGCTTTCGAAGAGTGCAGAGACGAGAGAAAAAACTCTCGGGTCCGAGGAAGGCTGGAAAGAAAACAAAATGAGTTATGATCATAGAGAATAGATACATATCTAGGAGAAGGAGAGTAACCTTCTTCCTCATCTATTCATGTATTGGTAGAAGGAGAGTAACCTTCGTTCCCAACTTTTGTTGAGCTGGAAGTAAGAAATTGAGTCTTAGAGCATCGTGGCCTAAGTTCGGGGGTGTCCAGTGATAAATCCATTGGGGAGTGACTAAGCCTATGGTTGGGTGGAAATGAGCACCCCTCTCAACAGTCGCATCATGCCTAGTGGTTCTGATAAGTGTTTTATGCCTTGTATTTTGAATTGAATATCATGGATTGTTGATTAAGTTTGGTTGTCATTGATGTCAACCCTTGAAGAATGACCCATAGCACAAAGGTTTGGGTATTGGACCCAATAGTGTTTGATGTAAATATGACTCATTAGTGTTTTGTCATGGTTGATAAGAAGTAAATATGGATGAACTCCAAAGTGGTCCCCTTATGATAAAAGCCCTCACGGGAAGACACTTTGTGGAGTAAGAGAACCCATGCTTAATTGTGGAATAATGAGATGAAGTAAAGTGAACTTGTCAGGGAAAATATCCTATATGGATAGTTCTTGTCATGTCATTTCCGATGGTATGTGGAATGTCACATAATTCCTCATGGTTAGAGAGTTATGGCCATCAGAAGTTGGAGACCCCAAGTTTGGGTAATGGACCCAACTTTGTTTGATGGGTAACAGTATGAGTTATGATATATTTTCAGATAATACTATTCTATACGGATAGTACATGTCATGCCATTTTTAGTGGTATGTAGAACATCACATAACTCCTCACAGTTTGAGAGTTATGGCCTTACGAAGTTGAAGGACCCTCATATGTCATCTAGAAGCCCCAAAATGTCAACGTAATCAAAGTGGTTTAAGAGATTTTAAAAGGTAAATAAGGAACAGGTTCAAGAGATTGTACTTTTAGACACTGTAGTGAAAGATGAATCCACGGATAGAAAGAAAGAAGCCAGAGCTCAGAGAGATAATAAATCTACCAATGAAGATGATGATGAATCTACCAATGAAGATGATGATGAATACACATCAGAGCAGGAATTGTTCCGAGCCATCCAGCTTAGAGACTCCCAAGTAATATGAATATTAGACAGGGAGAGTTATATTCATGGCAGTAGAAGACTCTGATAAAGAAGACTCCGAAGAAGAATATGAAGAATCATATGAATAATAAATTGAAGAGGCAGAAGTTGACTTCCGAGAAGAATTAATGAGTGCCATAGAAGTTATTGGAAGAGAAAAGAAGAAAAACAAGAAACTACAAGCAAAACTATATAAGAAAAAATACACTCAAGAACTAGAACAAATGATTACAAAATTGAAGGTTCAAATAGAAGAAGATAAAAGAATTGAAGAAGCACTCAAAGAACAACTAGAAGGAAAGGACGG
>JZKD02S1558331.1:466517-486792 GCA_000966675.3 Picea glauca | reverse complement strand
TCATGGCATAGGAGAATATTAAAATATATCATTTCCCCAACTAAATTTAGAGGTCCATTCCCAAAATTTGTGGGAAAACCGCATAAAGAAACTTAAGTTGTTGGGTCACCCCCCAGTAAATAAGTGGAAGGTGTTTAAAGCCCTCATTAACTCACATTTTTACCTTATTAGGTATGAAGAGGAACGATGTATATGTTGGCATTACTTTCAATATACGTAAGGGAAGAGTGTACAAAAGTACATTATTGAGTTCATAAAACAAAACATTATGTTGGGAATATCCTCCAATAACCCAGATGTACTCCCCAAGTATCTTGGTGTTCTCCGTAGTTATTTAAGGATGCAAGTGATACTCTTTAAACCTAGGACCATTGATGAGGCTTGTGTGCAAGCATGGTATTTGGAGAAAATGGACAATAATAAAGGACAACCTAATGGTTCCAAACAAAAAGACCACCAAGATGCTTCCAAGGAGGGAAAGAAGTGGAAAGGAAATGATAAGAAGACAATGACCACTCCAAATTAGTGCAATGATCCAATCAACCATTGTAACCATCATAATATCGAAGGTAATATCGAAGTTAAGTGTTCAAGTTACATCCAAAGAACTGGAAGAAGGAGGCCAAGAAGAATATTCACATGCTAGCCATGGATTCAGGCACCCAAGTTGAGAGAAACTTGAATCTGGAAGAAAACTATTGTCTAAGCTATAATGAAAAAGGAGGTGACCATGAGTAGCCTTCGTCCCAAGGAAGAGAAGGAGATGTCTAAACTCTTCCATATCAAGATCTAGGTCAAGAAGGTGAGTGGATTCTCTATGTTATTCTAGTTTGTAGGCCAACCTTATAGTAGAATATCTAATAAGTAAGATTGGATTGGAAGTTCAGTGACCACATTCCTTAGCCATACCCATTGGGATGGGTAAATAAGGATATAGAGCTCAAGGTAACTAAACGATGTAATATCAAATTTTCTTAAATGTAAACTATATAAATGAAGTGGAGGTAGATATATTACTAATTGGTGTGTGTGGAGTGTTTGGAAGATACTTCATGTACATGATGGATGTGATATTCATGAGGAGAGAAAACCAATGTCATTTGATCAGGGATGATAATTCTTTCATCATCAATGCACATAAAGGTAAATCCAATATCTCTCTCATAAGTGCTAACCAAGCCAAGAAATTGATCAGTTCAAGTAGGAAGTTTTTGTTGCTCTTCTTAATATAAGATCAACAAGGAGATGATTCAATCAAGGTAAAGGAATATTTGGAGGGACATTGTACTAAAGAGAAGAAACACTAGTGGGAGGAGATCTTGTAGGCATATAAAGAAGTTTTGTAAGAGCCTAAAGGGTTACCACCTAAGAGGGTAGTAGGGCATGAGATATATTTGTGTCGAACTAACTCCCCATTTCTAAACATATGACTATATAAACAGTCCATATTGGAAGCAAATGGTGTAAACAAACTATGGAAAAAATTGTTAGAGCAAGGAGTAATTCAACTAATTACCTTACCTTGTGGGTCACCTATCATAATAGTGCCCAAGAAGGATGGGATTGGAGAATTTGTAGCTACTATAGAGCATTGAATAAGATCACTCTCAAGAATCAATGCTCTCTGCCTAGGATCGATGGCTTACTAGATATGTTGTAGCATGCCAATTACTTCACCAAATTGGATATGAAATTGGGATACAACTAGATACGAGTAAAACGAGATTTATTCTTGGGATACAACTAGATACGAGGACTTGGGCTACAAGTACCAGCAGATTTAATTTTTCACCGAGATCATTATCCTCTTTACTCACAATTATTTCATAAATTCCACCTGTCCTTCTACTAAGAGAGTCTGCAACTTTATTTTCCTTGCCTTTAATGTGTTTGATTTCAAAGTCAAATTCGCTTAAAAATGAAAGAAATCTTTCTTTTCGTGCATTTAATCCTTGTTGATTTAACAAGTACTTTATGCCAATGCTATCAGTTAAAATTAGGAACTTCCTTCCTATTAAATAAGGATGCCATATTTTTAATGCATGAATTAGAGAAGCTAATTACATGTCATGTGTCACATAGTTACGTTCGTGATCCTTTAATTTTAATTATTCAAAAGAAATCATGTGTCCTTCTTGTGATAAGACTCTATCTAATCCTTCCTTACTGGCATATATACAAACAATGAAATCTTTATAAGGGTCGACGACTTTAAGGATTGGTGTAGTAGTTAACTGTTCCTTTATTTGATCAAAAATTTCCTGACACTTTTGTGACCATACGAAATTTATTCCCTTTTACTGTAAATATGTAATAGAAAAAGAAATTTTCGAAATGTTCTCAATGGACCTTCTATAATATCTTGTTATACCCATAAACGATCACATTTCCTCTACATTCGTGGGTCTAGGCCATTCTACAATTTCCTTTATCTTTTCGAGGTCCACCGTTATTCCATCCTCTGAAATAATATGTCCCAAGTATTGTATCTCTTTCTGGTAATAGCCACATTTGCTAAATTTATCATAGAGTTGATGTTCTCTTTATGTTTCTATCACTATTCTTAGGTGATCTTCAAGTTCTTTTTTTGTCTTTGAATAAATAAGAATATCTTCAATAAAAATCTAAACAAACTTATCTGGATATTGACTGAATATATGTTGGTGCAATTGTGAGTCCGAAAGGAATTACCACAAATTCATAATGTCCATATCACGTCTGGAAAGTTGTTTCGTTAATGTCCTCATGACGGAAGCCACACTCCTCAGAGCACGTCCGCTCTCACAGGATCTTCTTCTTCTTGGCCTGAAGAACTCCAAGGTTCTTCAATTTCCCTATCGGGAAATCTACACCCACAGGTTCTCCTCACGATCCCCCTTTCTCTACTTATCGGAGGATCAAAACTTGCGGCTTTGCAAGTTTGCTGTCGATCTCTAGGCTCTTGAATCCCCAAGACTCGATGGTTCAGTCAACGCTGACCTCTTCCCGTATCTATCAGAATTACTCTTATCATGGTTTTGCTACTCACGATGTCATGCACTTTGTTTTGCCGACTCCCGATACCCGATGTGACAAAACTCCGACACACGTGCGAGTTGTCACCTTAACTTCCACTACTTCTATTGGGATTTCAGGATTTGCGAGATCGCAAATCCTGATGTCGATGGACTCGGGACTTGTCTTTTCCCGATTTATGATATTTCACCACCTGTCCTCCACTAACTCCTCTTGTGGCCCACACAACTCTCCCGTCGGGATATCACGGATCGCGATTTCAAGCTGTAAGAGTATCCTGCCTCCAGAATCCTCGATACTCTGAACTCCGACTCTCTGGAATTTATGGACACGTGTCCCCACTGATGGATAGTTCTGATCTTGCCGGGATATCTCGGATCATGATTCCAAGCGATGAGATTTCTTTGTTCTCAAAAACTCTGATTCTCCTATATGCACTCGGATCCAACGACCCTCATGGTTCAAATCGACGGCTCCACCTCTCCTGATCTTGGAACCCTTTGGACATTCTCGCCATAACCTCCTTGCACCTCCAGAAAATCCAATGGCCCACAGAACTTCGCGAAATCTCCTCAAAAGATTTCATCCGTCCGTTCTCCTTTTCTTAAATCCACGGGATGACTGAATGTCTCCTTACAAGACTGGCTCGCCTCCTCGCCAACCTGCGACGCCCATGCAACTTCAAGTCACACTTGTCTATGTTTATATTCAACAACTCAGAGGCATATCCTTCCTAAGCTTTCCACAATTATTCCATCTCTTAGAAATAGAGAACTCTTTTCACGCACTCCTTGCAGAAACTCTTCAACCTCGACTGAAGGTTGAAGTCTCTCGACTCTGCGCACTCCTGCAGCAACAGTCCTTTAAAGATTTGCTCAGGTTCACAACCCTGAGACCCTTAACCAGCCTATGCACTCCTTGCATGGCTCCTGTGCCCAACTACACCTTCAGGATGAACAAGAACAAAAGTTATCTCTAATTGAACCCCTCTGTCAGCACACTCCTTGCGGACAATTCGACTGCCCTCTTTGCAGGAATTCTCTAGCTCAATTAGAGAAACAATTGAAACTCATCCTTACACTCTCTCAGACTTCAATTTATACATGAAATCACATACACAACACATAAAAGAAAATGTATAACAGGAAATAAAAATTCATGAGCATAACATAAATACACAGAGAATAGACACATAACCATGAATTTGAATCAAAGCTTTCTTCTATTAATTCAAATGTCTATACATGGATGTTCTCTGCACCGTTCTCTGCATGCTCTTGCCCTCCTGCTCTGAATTGATAATTCTTTCTCAAGATAATGTTACAATGATACAATGAGGGTGTCTATATCCGGTTTCCCTCTTGGACTCTAAAGCTATCAAATCTAAAATTAAATTCCTATCTACCATCATTAACTATATTAAATGTTGTCTATCTACTAAAGGATGAGATCCATCCGCTCAAGGTCCAATACAATACACAAGTGCACCATTTCTTAAATGAATCATTTAAGATTGTGCAATAATTCCAAAGCATTTTCAAAAATTTGTGCTGGCTTGTCCAGCTGTCCTCCACTTCTGCACTGGCTCGCTTGATGAGTTGGCGATGCTCCTGCATCATACTCCCTGGCTTGAAAAATTTCATGGGCTCCTATCCATGAGGTCCTGCACGGTATGTCCATGCTTTTGTATCCCTGCTTCATTCTCCCAGATGGTATCTTCCACTGGGTGGTTCTTCCACTTGACCATGTACTCATAGTATTGCTTCCTCCTGGTCCTCTTACTCACTCTCTTGTCCAGTATGCACTCCATCTCTGGTTTCTCTTCGACTGGAAATTATTTCATCCACTGGATCACTGGTTGTTCAGTTCCAGTCTCTGCTACTCCAGTCCTATACGGGTATAAATATACGACATTGAATATCAGAGATATTCCGATGCCATCCATCAACTCGATCTCATAAGCATTCTCTCCGAATTTTCTCAAGACCTTACATGGCCCGATTTTCTTCACTTTCAACTTATTGTATGTTCCCCTTGGGAACCTTTCCTTCCTCAAATGTGCCAGAACTAGATCACCAACTTAAAATTGAAGTTGTCTCTGATGCTGATCTGCTCTGTACTTGTACTCCTGGCTTGATTTCAACAGTCGCTCCTTCACCCTGCTGTGAAGTTCCCTCATCGCCTCAGCGAATTCTTCTGCACTAGCGCTGCTAGTAGCAGTCTGTTCTGAATCCCTCAGTTCAGAAACTCCTCTCATTTGTGTACCATACACAATCTGAAATGGACTTTTTCCTGTGCTCCGATTTACTAAATCATTGTATGCGAACTCTGCTTGTGGCAATATCTGGTCCCAACTGCTGTGGTGCTCGGTCACCAAGCTTCTTAGCAAGTCTCCCAGACTTATGTTGACCACTTCAATTTCTCCATCTGTCTGAGGATGATAAGCTGAACTAAATGCCAAGTTAGTTCCTAGCTTCTTCCATAAGGTCCTCCAAAAATTCCCTATGAATGTAGTGTCTATGTCTGAAACTATGCTTTTTGGCAATCCATGAAGTCGGACGATCTCTTTGAAAAACAAATTTGCGATGTGAGTTGCATCGTTGGTTTTCTGGCATGGAATGAAGTGTGCCATTTTGGAAAACCTATCCACGACCACAAAGACTGAATCAACACCTCTTTGTGTCCTCGACAACCCCAATACGAAATCCATGCTTATCACCTCCCATGGATTTTCGGGTATGGGCAATGGCTGATAAAATCCTACATTCTGCTTTCTCCCCTTCGAATGCTGACAAACTCTACATATGTTAACAAATATCTTGACTTCTGACCACATCCCTAGCCAAAAGTAAGACTCGCTCAGCTTCGCGAATGTTTTATCATGGCCGAAATGCCCTGCCAATCCTCCGTTGTGTTTCTCCTTCAATAGGTTCTCCCTCATGGAGCATTTTGGAATACACAATTGATTTCCTCTGAACAACAATCCCTCCTAGATCATATAATCTATCCACAGGCTTCTGTCTCTGAGAACTGGATTCTCAGCTGCTTCATACGCCTCTGCAAAATCTGCATCTCTTGCGTACATGTCCCTGAGATTTTCAAAACCCAATGTTTTGACTCAGAATTCCTGCAGCAATAAACACTTCCTGCTCAAACCATCAGCCACTTTGTTAGTAGTACCTGAAATGTGTTTAATCACAAATGTGAAATTCTACACATACTCTACCCATTTTGCATGTTTCTGATTCAACTTCTCCTGTTGAGTCACAAACTGTAATGCATGGTTATCACTGTACAAAACAAACTCCTTTGGGATCAATTAATGCCTCCACTTCTTGAATGCATGTATGATAGCATAAAACTCCTTATCATACGTGGATTATTTCAATTTTGCCTCATTGAGCTTCTCACTGAAATATGCAACTGGTCTGTCTTCCTGACTCAAGACCACTCCTATGGCAAACCCACTTGCATCACATTTCACTTGAAATGTTTTCTGAAAATCTGGCAACACCAAAACTGATTGTTCTGTGATCTTTCGCTTCAACAAATTGAATCTTTTCTTAGCCTCCACTGTCTAGTGAAAAGACTTATGACTTTTCTTCACTGTGTCCATCATCACTACGCTAATTCCATTGAAATTCCTGATGAATTTTCAATAGAAACTAGCCAAACCATGAAAACTTCTCACCTCGAAAATATTTCTCGGTGATGGCCAATTCTTGATCACTTCTACCTTATCCGGATCCATCCTTAATTCATTCGCCGAAATAACAAAACCCAGATAAATGAGTTCGGTCTTCATAAATGAGGACTTCTTCATATTAATTAACAGCTTCTCCTGCTGTAGCTTCTTCATCACAATGGCCAAATTCTTTAGATGTTCAGCCTCTGATTTACTGTAAATCAGTATGTCATCCAGATACACAATGACAATTTTTCCGATGAATTCCCTCAGGACTTCATTCATCAACATCATAAAGGTACTCGATGTGTTTGCCAAGCCAAACGACATATCAAGCCATTCATACAATCCTTCATTGGTTTTGAAGGTTGTCTTCCACTCATCGCCTTCTCTCATGCGAATCTAATGATACCCGCTTTTCAAATCAATCTTTGAAAAATACTTTTCCCCACTCAGGCAATCCATTAAATCATCCATTCTCGGCAATGGAAACCTGTATCTGATGGTTATTTTGTTGATGGCTCTTGAGTCGGTACACATTCTCCAGCCTCCATCTTTTTTCGGGATGAGTACTATTGGAACAGCACACGGACTCAAGCTTTCTATGACCAATCCTTTGTCCAATAACTCCTGGACCTACTTCTTAACCTCCTCATTCTCCTGTGGCGTCAACCTATATGCAGCTTTATTAGGAAAACTGGCTCCTAGAATGAGGTTTATATGATGACTCACACTACTCATCAGTGGCAATGAATGAGGTAATTCATCCATGATGATGTCAGTGAACTCTTCCAATAGTTCCTGAATTTCTTCTAGTAGATCATCCAATCTTGTGCTAGTCAGAACAATCCTCGGTTTCCTGACCACAAAGAATTGGGGATCTTTCTTCTTCTTCACCTCTGTAAGAAGCTCCTTCTCACTCATGAGAAGTACTGTGTTGTTCACTTCCAGCTTCACCTCCTTATCCTTTATAGGAAGAAACATATGGGTTCTCCCATTCTTCTCCAGGGTATAGGTGTTCATTCTCCCATCATGAATCACATTTCTGTCATATTTCCATGGTCTACCCAGCAATAAATGACATACATCCATGGGAATAACATCACATAAGATTTTATCATTGTACCCTCCTATCTTGAATTCAACCAAACATTGTTTAGTAACAGTTACCTGCTGTCCTTTCTGTAGCCACAAAACTTTGTATAGACTCGGGTGATCAGTTGTCTCCAACTCCAGCTTTTCTACCATTTTTGTAGAAATGAGATTATCCATGCTACCACTATCAACAATAACCTTGCATACCCCATCCTTGGTTTTGCAAGTTGTTATGAAGAGTCTGGTCCTTTGGACTGAACTTTCCTGCACCTCCTTCTCAGGTGTCAAAAGGACTTTATGCATCATAAGCGATCTCCCGCCTTCTGTGTCTTCTACCTCAACATCCCGCCTCTGTGCCTTGGTGATGTGAGCTTCTCCAATGTCCTTCTTTTTCTCTGGACACTCGTAAGACTTGTGCCCATTCTTTCCACATCTGAAGCATGTGATGACTCCACCTCTTCCTCTTCCTCTACCTCTGGTACGAGGAAAAGTATTTTTGTCAGGATATCCTCTGCTCTGCTCTGTATGTTGTCCTCTTTGTTCAACATATGGCCCTCTCTGTGAGGTCCCACCTCTCTCAATTTTACCCTGAGGCTTCTTCCATTCCTCCTTTGGCTTCTGCTATTTGTCCTGGGTAACTGCTTTGCCTCTGGGCTGACTCCTGCCTCTCCCTCACTGACCTTGCTTACGGATGAACTTATCTTTGGCTTTTAGAGCCATCTGATAAGCATCCTCCACTATTCGGATGGTTACCATACTTAATTCATCCTGATTGTCGTATCTCAGACCATTCAGATATCTAGCAACCTTCTCATCATCTCTCTCCCGATGACCTGCTCTGATGTTCAGTCGATAGAATTCCTCAGTGTATTCTTTCACTGTCATCAGCTTCTGTCTTAGGTTCTGCATCCTCCTGAACATAGTAATTTGATATTCTCTTGGGATGAACTTTGCCTTCATCTTCGCAATCATTTGATCCCAACTCTTGATCTTCTGCTTGCCTTTGCAACGTCTGTCAGCTTGTAGCTCATCCCACCATAATGTTGCATGTCACTTCAAGCGTGTGACAACATGTCTGACCTTCTTATCCTCTTCGATATCTTCATAATCGAAATAGGTGTCAAGAGCTCTAATCCAGTCTAGAAGCTCCTCTGCATCCAGATTTCCCTCGTAAATTAGAATGTCCATCTTTTCCTTCGCACCCATCCTTGCGATAGCTTTGATTAGGCGTTCATTCGTTCCATCCTCAGCTGCAACTTCCTCTTCACATTCAACCTCGACTTCATCCTCGGAATCACTCAGATCCCCTGCAATAGCTGTGCGTCTTTGCGCTATCTCCATCTCCTCGAGTCTTTCTCGGAGATCACACATCTGTCTCTCCATTTCTGGATTTCCTATCGACCTGCCTCTTCTCCGCACCTCCCTATCCTCTGGATCAGGTGATTGTCTCTCTCTTCTGGGCGACATGGTAAATTTCTTCTTCTATGCTACAGAAAGCAAAGAGATATTCCCTCTCTGATACCACTTTGACGGTAGCTGCACTCCTCGGAGCACATCCACTCTCACAGGATATTCTTCTTCTCGGCCCAAAGAACTCCAAGGTTCTTCTATTTCCCTATCGAGAAATCTGCACCCACAGGCTCTCCTCGCAATCCCCCTTTCTCTACTTAACGGAAGATCGGAACTCGTGGCTTTCCAAGTTCGTTGTCGATCTCTGGGCTCTCAAATCCCCGAGACCCGATGGTTCAGTCAACGCTGACCTCTTCCCATATCTATCGGAATTTCTATTATCGCAGTTTCACTACTCGCGATGTTGTGCACTTTGTTTTGCCGACTCCCGATACCCGATGTGACGAAACTCTGACACACATGCGAGTTGTCACCTTAAATTCCACTACTTCTATCGGGATTTTAGGATTCACAAGATCGCGAATCCTGATGTCGATGGACTCGGGACTTTCCTTTTCCCGATTTCTGATATTTCACCACCTGTCCTCCACTAACTCCTGTTGTGTCCCACACAACTCTCCCGTCGAGATATCGCGTATCGTGATTTCAAGATGTAAGAGTATCCTGCCTCTGGAATCCCCGATACTCTAAACTCTGACTCTCTGGAATCTGTGGACATGCGTCCCCACTAATGGACGGTTCTGATCTTGTCGGGATATCGTGGATCGTGATTCCAAGCGGCAAGATTTCTTTGTTCTCGAAAACTCCGATTCTTCTATATGCACTTGGATCTAATGACTCTCGTGGTTCAAATCAATGGCTCCACCTCTCCTGATCTTGGAACCCTTTGGAAATTCTCGCCGTAACCTCCTTGCACCTCTAGGAAATCCAATGGCCCATGGAACTTCGCGAAATCTACTCAAAGGATTTCGTTCGTCCGTTATCCTTTTCTTAAATCCACGGGGTGACTGAATGTCTCCTTACAAGACTGGCTCACCTACTCGCCAACCTACGATGCCCATGCAACTTCAAGTCGCACTTGTCTATGCTAATCTTCAGCAAATCAGAGGCCTATCCTTCCTGAGATTTCCACAATTATTCCGTCTCTTAGAAATAGATAACTCTTTTCACGCACTCCTTGCAGGAACTCTTCAACCTCGACTGAAGGTTGAAGTCTCTTGACTCTGCGCACTCCTGTAGCAGCAGTCCTTCAAATCTTTGCTCAGGTTCACAACCCTGAGACCCTTAACCAGCCTGTGCACTCCTTGCACAGCTCCTGTGCCCAACTGCACCTTCAGGATGAACGAGAAAAAAATCTATCTCTAATTGAACCCCTCTGTCAACGCACTCCTTGCGGACAATTCGACTGCCCTCTTGTTGACGGGCGAAATTGTCCGTCCGTCAATTGAGAGAGTGGAACCGGTCCGGGGTTGTCTAAATAACCCAAGCCATTTAGAATGAACCACCCTGACGGGTTTAACGGCTCCGTTGGCCGCTCTAAGGTCTCCTAAGAAAACCAAAGAGAAAACTAACCTAAACTAACTAATCTATCTAAAACAAATAAAACTAACTAAAACTAACTAAAAGAAACTAAACTAACTAAACTAAACTAATACACTAATCTAATTAAAAAAAACTACTAAATGAAACTAAAACTAAATATAAACTACTCTAACTATTATATACAATCTACTAATTACTAATACACTAATTCTACTAATTAACCGTCTAGTTATCAATTATAATATAACTTATTCACAAATATACAATATACACACTTGGTAGATTTACATAAAACCTGTAAAACTCATATGTTTTCTGTCCTAAGATAGCCAGAGATCTTTTATTTTTTTTTTATATTTTATGAATAAGAAATAGAACTACTGAAATTAAACGATCTAATATACTAACTCTAACTTAAACTAATATATGAACTAAACTACTAATAAAAACAATAAACAAAAGACTAGCTAACCTGGAAGCACTCCTAGTTTATCCTGCGTATGATGACTTCGAAGTTGGTCGGAGGAAGTAAACATGCACTGGTTAATCCCAAAGCTTTTCGTAAACGAATGGCTGCGCTGCTCTTTGAGTTATTTACAGGACAAACAAGACATAAAAGAACATAACAACTTTATGATTATAAATCTCTGCAATAAGGGAAACCTGTTATGCAAAAACTTATATTTAACAATTCAATTCATGAAGAAGATAAACCTGTCATTCACAAACTGAATTAGACAATTATTATGTCTTTTATACACTTGGAAGAAACTGGATATGGATTACGATAATTAAAATTATATCATTTGCACTTGTTTTAGATAGCTAAAGTAGTCATAAACCAAATACAACTTGATATACACAACATGAAACAAAATGTTGATATAATGAGAAGTTAAAGCTATGACAAAACACCATATTTTTCTTCAGTCTGTATTAAAACTCCATATCCTTGTTCTTCCACGAATGAGGATGAACATTATTACAAAAATCATAAGTATATATAAGTCTATCCACAAGGTAAAACCTCCCTGTGGATAATATCAAAATGTTTTACATAATCTGGGAAATATCCCAAAATCAAATAGGAAAGCAAAATGCAAGTGAAATCTTTGAAATATCCGCTAACTGCTCATAAACTCAACTACAATTTCGAATTTACCTGCAATAGAACACAATTATCAAATGAGAGAGATATTTCAGTGACAAAATAATAAAAATTTGATCCTACAGACTTAGCCACAGAATATTCTGTAGCTAGTCTAAAATAGTATACAAGACCAGATAGAGATCAAATGAAATCTTCTTAAAATAATCCAATTTAATTTTCTTTTAATAAACATTGAAATCGAATCACTAATGGTTCAAGCAAATTTATCATTCAAATTAAACAAAATCGAAAGGGATGCAATCGAAACAGGATAAGAATGCTCTGTTTTTAAGTCCCCATAAAATATGGTCAAACCATAACAGGACTGTTTCATATCAAATGAAATCAATGGTGAATCATATCGTATAAGATACAATGTAACACAATTATAATCGAACACTGTCAAAATTGATTTGTTACAGCTGTAACAATGTGCATAAGATTCATGTTGTTTCAATCAAATACCAATATAGAAAGGCTGTTACGATTATAGTCAAATAAAACATTCATAACAACATCCATCAAGCTTTTCCATAGACTCTGATCGCTGGGCGTTACACAGTCAACAGGCAGGACCAAAAATAGTAATCACAACCATCAACAACAGTGATAATCATAAACTGGGCAATAATCGAAACAAATCATGACTGAGTCAAAAATCGTAATCCTGGGTATAATCACTTTCATTCCCAAAATCAAATTTAAACAATATATTTGTTGTAGTATGAATCGAACTGATAACACGGCCAAACAATGTGAATCAATTGGTTGGGTATAAAAGTTATGATTCGTATCTATTCGCAATTTGGTTATGCATTAACAGAATGGTATTTGAATTGGTTAAAAAGACATGGAATATAAAATCATAACAGTTAACCATTATTTCCAACCACATCGTATAAAATATAACCAATTCGAATCGAAACATTGACTGTGTTCGAAATTGAAATACTAGAAACAACTTATGTTTAGAAAAGATATTAACAACTTCAACAAGAAACAGAGTATTCAATTCAAACCAAATTAAAACAATCAAATTCATACTACGATCAATCGAATCAAAGCTAAATCCAATCAAAACTAAAACGATAAACGAAATTTGATTTATCAAAACAAAATTATATACAATAATGCATGCTTATGTGTCAAAGAAAATCCATGCTATAAACAGAGTTGTGAGTTTATCATATAAACAGGTGATAATCATACCAGTGAGGCTGCTCGAGCTATGCCAATTTTGAATTGACGACCGCTGTAGCCGACTCCACATTCTTAAACAAAATCGAACCTGTTGTTCGCTGTTTCTTATCAGTGGATGGTAATTTAGCCTTTTGACTGGTGAACCTTGCAACTTGATCCTCCAAAGCATGAATTATGGACTGTAGCATTGGCACATCAAGGTAATACCTTTCTAACCATGAGCCACACTAATCACATGGTGGACCAGTTGGTTCGGATAGAGAAGGAGGGGATTTCGATGAATCACCAGGGGTTTCACAGGGCATTTTGATGCCTGGATAATTAGGATCATTTTGCAAGCAAGGTGGTAGGTTTTTCACAAAATCGTATGTGGGTTTGTTACACAGACCTTCTGAATAGGGATACTCACTTTCCAGGTAACGTTCAACCTCCGAGTCAGAATCCTCAGTCACCATGATAGGGTCAGGGTTGAAAGGAGTTTTCGGTTTGTTTCTTGCCATGCGAGAGATTAATCGGGCGTTCTTTTTACCTTTAGAATTCGCAGTAGGTTTGGTTTTAGGATCTTTAGCCATGGGTTTAACAGTTTCGACATTTTTGGTCACAGAATTGGGTAGGTCAATAGATGAGTCAGGTAGGGGTTTAGGTAACAGAGCACTGGAAGGCACAGGGGGTACATACCTTCTCTCGCTCACCAAAGGTTTATCAACCTGTGGTGGGATTGAATCATCAAAATTATTGCGAATAATAAAATAATTCCAACAATCTCGATGTAACCCCAAATGACAAACCACGAGCATTTTAATTAACCCAAAGTGAAAAAGGTTGTTATCGGCCTGGTTTCATTTGTATCTTTTAGACATTTTAAACAGACTCCTATGCAGGTAATAAGGCATATTAATCTCATAGCCTATGAAAACCATAAGTAAACAAAGATGGTACAAGAAAACGAACCCATACCGGCCCTCACAGGCGATAAACTGCTTGGTTATCATCAGCAAGTCATGCCAATGTTGCTTGAGCATATTTGCGGGCAAACCTTTGTCACAGGAGCTCACCCTTCGTGACTGGAAGAGAAATGTCCACGGGACATTTTCCACTTTGCAATTTTTTGACCATTTTTGTCCAGTAGCAGGCAGACCGGTAGCTAAACTGAGAAATTGCTCGTCACTTTCCAATTGCACATCCCCAACCTTGGCTCGGCAGCCATCAAAGGTTAATGTGAATTGGCGAGCCACGCCAGGGTTAAAGCCATCAAACTTTCATATGAACGGGAGCCACCCAAATTCCTCAAGGTCATTGTAAGCACTATCGAACATCAACAATGCCTGGCTACCATTGGGTTCAGCCCTTACGATTGGAGCCATGGTGCGGCCGCATGGTAGGGTTTGGATTGAACACAACAATACACAGGAGCAAAGATTGTTTGGGCTAACAGCTGCGAACAATGAAGGGGGAGAAAATTAATGTGCGCGTGCGAGGGTGGTGGGATTATCACCACCATGCAACAAAGTAAAGGCAAAGTATAGCGTTGTTCAATCAATCATGACATCGTTCAAACCATATTAATCGGCTAACCCAAGGATTAAACTGTGGACGATATACCAATATGCCAATCTATTGTTTGAAACCATGAATGTTCAATATAAAATCAAACCCAAAGTTAAATATGTGCCTGTAATAATTCAAACCATCTTTAAATAAAAAAACCAAATGTTTAACCAACGCGCCATTTCATAACTTCAAACTATTGCCATTCGATATGAAATCAGACTCATATGTTACCCATGCGCTTGTTGCATAATGTGTAATCAAAGTTTATAACATTGTGACCAATGATTTTATAAAATCGACAAGCTAAGAGCTTATAATAATAAGGATCACATTATATAAAACAAGATCAACCATGACCCTTATGAAATCAAATATAACCCATAAATTTACATGCTCAATACCTTATTAATCAAATAAAAATCAAGTTGCGCAATCAAAATAAGAATAGTCTAATAGACATAGTTCGAAAAATCATTTCAGCCACTTAATAACAAACCAAATGTAAGTGCCTTTTAGAATATCAATGAGAAGATCATGACAGTTCAAATAAAGATGGAGGATATTTCACGCTTTTAGTCATGAAAACTAAATCAAAATCAATTTGCAAGTGTCGCATGAAATGAAACTGTCTTCTATTTGCAAAATGCGACAGAAATTTGAAGTTGAGGAGACATAGGTGTAGGTAGCTTTTAGGGCAATTGAAAAAATTGAATTGGCTGCCAACAATGGTGACACACTGGGAGAAGCAGTTATCTCTGTCAAAAGAAATGAATTCAGATTAGGACAGCAGAGAGAAATTCAACTCAAAAACAACAATCAGAAAATTGTACAAGCATCATCATCTACTATCTTTTCCAGCGATGTTTTAAAAGATGCAAACTAATAACAGTCTTAAGATCAGCAAGTCACGATTTTAAAGATAAAATATTCAGTATTGTTGGCATGGCCACTACTGCCAGCAGGCATCCATAGCCTCGACAGGGTTTCAATTTAACCCACTCGGACATTCGTATCCTGTCAAGAAGTTCTAGATCAGAATAAAGGACTTTAAAGAGGTTTCTTATAGGCTTTTACAGATTTTTGTGTACCCGACATTGCTTCGCTGCCAGCAGGCTTGTTCAGTACCCCGGTGAAGTTGTCTTGGTGCCATGCTTGCATTTCACCACTGCCAGCGGACCTGTTCAGTATCCCGACGGGTTTACAAACACTTCCCATAGCTCTTATTAACATTTTTTTTTATTTTTTTTTATGGATAGCTGAGCGGGCTGACGCTGAAAAATCTTGGTATTTTATCATATTTTTTCAGACCTCATCGGAATGTTTTGACACTGTTCTTTATTCAGCTCCAGAAATGTTTTATTTACAAAACAACTTACTATGACAGGGAGACATCTTTTTTGAGTCATTCCTTTACGGAAAAGGGACAGCGTAAAAAGATATTAGATGATCATGACAAACTTTGCTCAGAGATTGAAATTAGTAAACTTCTTTCAAACAACAAAATTTTCCAACATAAATATCAGTTTTTTGAAATATATCACTGATGTTCGTACAATCTTTCAGAAGTTATTTCAGCGAAGAAATTTTCCCATGGTCTTAATCTGAATAGCTCAGTGCACAAGTATGCATATGTTTCGAAAACACAAAAAACTAATCAATCCCAATCAAAACCAAAAATAAAAGGAAAGGAAAAATAAAAACAAAAGGAAATATTTACATAATATACAAGGGTAGTAATCAAGAAAAGTATCTTTTCAGGGCTTGTCCATTCACCGGATAGGTGTCCAACTGCCCTTCAATATTCTGCAATCGAAAGGAACTAGGACCCAACTTTTCAGCAATAAAAAATGGCCCAAGCCACAAATTTTGAAACTTGGTCTGCTCACCCTTTCCTTCGTGTGGTTTGTCCCACTTTAAGATGAGATCGCCTACTTCAAAATTCCTATCAGAAGAAGAACTAGAGTCAAACTGGATTTTAATCATTTTTTGATTTTGGTGTAACTTACGCTTAGCTTGGGTTCTTACTTATTCTAACTTCATCAAAGTTTCAATATGGATTTCTAAAGGGGGACAATCTTCTTCTTGGACTTTTTGTGACAATTGGAGCGAAGGAAGAAGAATGTGAGGTGGAAGAATGGCTTCTCTGCCATAAACAAGAAAAAAGGGGGAGTTACCTATAGCGGCTTTGGGTGTTACCCTATCAGCCCACAGTGCATTAAGCAGTGCATTGTGCTAGTTCTTGTGATTTTCATCCACGATTCTCTTGATAATTTTGATGAAGTTCTTGTTTGTTAAATCTGCTAAGTCGTTTCCCTGGGGGTAGTAACTAGCGGAATACTTCAGCTTTATTCCTTTCTCTAAGGATAACTCACTCATCTCAAGAGAAGAAAAGTATGAAGCGTTATCAAAGACTAGACAATCAGGCATACCAAAACGAGTGATGATATTCGAGTTTAGAAAAGTGATCACCTGACTTGTGTTAACAGTTCTTAGCGCGGCGGCTTTAGACCATCGAGTAAAGTAATCAGTGGCTGTCACAATATACTTGTGTTGTTGTGAGGATGGAGAGTTAATAATACCTATGATATCAAGGCCCCATTGCTGGAAAGGAGAATCGACTGAAACGGGTTGCAAGGGGAAGGCTGGTTTTTGCAATCGCCCTGATGCTTTCTGAAAAATGATACATTTACGGCACAAGGCATGAGCATCCCTAAAAAGCATGGGCCAGTAGTAACCGTCTCTTAAAACCTTATGAGCAGTGGTGTCACCACCGAAGTGACCACCAGTTTCTCCTACATGCAACTCAAGCAAGACTTTTTCTGCTTTGTCCTTTTCAAGACAACACATCAGTACGCTGTCAAAATTCTAACGAAACAGTATACCATGAACTAGATGAAAGGAGGTGGACTTTAGTCTCAATTCTCTTCTTTTGGTGGGGTCAAGATGACGGGGTGTTGATCCATGCTCAAGACAAAATCTAATATCGTCGTACCAAGGAATTACGAGGTTTTGTGCACAACAAATCAAACTTTGATCGCGTTGTTCCAGGTTTGACGTATCACTATCTTCTTGTTGTTTGGTTTCTGAATCAACTACCAACTTACACAACCCTTGGCCTCTCAAGATTTGTGTTGGGGTGATTTCTAAGTCATACTCCTACAAGGAGGTGACCCAGTTGGCTCTTTTCTCTCCTAACTCCTTTTTCACTAACAAGTTCCTTACGGTAGGGTAGGGGACAATGACCTTCGTCCTTGACTTCAAAAGATATGACCGGAAATGCTTAACTGCCTTGAAGACAGCGTAGGCTTGCTGATCAACTGTTGGGTAGTTAAGTCCAGTGCCTTTGAAAGCAGAGCTCATAAAGGCGATGGGTACTTCGTTGTTCTCGAAATTCTTCTGATTTAGGAATGCGGCATAGGAACGATCAGAGGAAAAATTATAGAGTGTAAAATCTTGAGAGAAATCAGGGCTCATGAGAGATGGAGCATCTATTACGTCCTTATTTATAGCATCAAAAGCTTGGTTTTCTGTGGGTCCCCAGTGATATTGGATGTCTTTCTTAATCAGGTTCTAGAGAGGCCTAACCATTTCGGAGAAACTGGGGACAAATCTTCTCACGAAATTAATCTGGCCTAGGAAAGACTGCATGGATTTTTTGGAGGTAGGTGGGGGAAGTTTAGCGATGACTTGGGTCCTCTCGGGGTCAATAATCATTCCATCACTAGACACAATGAATCCTAGTAAGTTACCCTATTCTACTGCAAATATGTACTTCTTGGGGTTCAAGGAGATGCCGTATTTATGACATCGTAGCAGAACGACTCATAAGTGAGCTAGATGATCGTCTTTGTTTTTAGAATAAACGGTCACATCATCTAAGTAGACTACTATGGAGTGATTGATTAAGTCTCTAAAAGAAATTTCCATTGCTCTATGAAAGGTAGCACCAACATTAATCAATCGAAAGGGCATTTTGCGATAAGCATAAGTGCCCCACGGGGTACGGAAGGTAGTTTTTAATTGGTCTGGCGGAGACATCAAGACTTGGTTGTATCCAGAGAAACCATCTAGTAAGGATAGCCTCTCGGAACCAGATACTTGTTGAAGGATCTGTTCCATGGGCGGGACAGGATAATTATCTTTGTCAAACGCTTTGTTGAGGTTTTGGAAATCGACACAAAGTCGAATTTCCCAGTTTTTCTTCCACACTAGGATGAGTTTGGATACCGATTGAGTGTGTCTAACAGGAAAAATTATTTTAGCACTTCGGAGTTTATTCAATTCTTTTTGTACGGTTGGTTCTAGTTTAGGATGCATTTTCCTTAGTTTCTGTTGCAAGGGTAAGGTTTGGGGGTTCATTGGGATGACATGCTGTATAATATTAGGATCAAATGTTTTAAGATCATCGTAAGTCCATGCAAATACATACTTGAATAATTTAAATAATTTAACAAAAGAATCTTTTTCTTGTCTAGAACATCCCAAGCCTAAGTTGATACACTGAGGATTTTCACTAGTCCCTAAATTGACTTTCTCATAAGACAACGAGGAAGTATTGGTTTTGCAATTGACCGTCTTTTTAAATTTATCTTCAAAATCATAAAAATTTTCTAGTCTAACAACAGATTTGGGTATGAAGTTTACCATATCTGATAGAGCTTCTGGAGATTTCAAATTAGGTATTACCGTAAAGTCGTGCAAATTGTCATTGTGCGTTTTTCATCAATCACAGCGCCTTGAAAGGTCTCTTCCATGTGTAGAAAGTTAATGATTTGATGATCATTGTCAAATACTCTCCAGTTTGTGATATTGTCAGGAACAAATGGTCTAAACAATAGCTCCACGGAGAACACGTTCGGGGATAAGCCTTCTGCAGGAAGAAGTTTGGAGGCAACATTAGCTAGTAGATCTGCTTCAACATTATTTTGTTACCTGACGGATCGATAATGATGCAACCTGCACCAACTCCTTCTTTAGACTTGGAACCGTCAAAATATAAAGACCAAATTTGATTTCCATCAGGCTCGTGCAACTGTTGCATAGAAGCTGTTGGTTGTGTACATTTTATGATCTCAGATTACTGTTCGGGATTGTCGATAGGTGAATCTTCAGCCATGAAATTTCTGAAGAAGGTGTCCATCCCTTGGACTTCATGTGAATCAGCAGGTGGTGTATATGATTCATTGGGGTCATTCAAGTCTGTTACCGTGAACTTGAGGTAACGCTCACGATTCACCCTGATCTTGTTGGGCTTACCGTTTTCTGGAAGCCATAAGTGAGACCAGTCCGTCGCGAAGTAACCATGTAGTTGCTCCGACCAATCCCTACTCAAAAATAGACCATACACTTCTGGAATATCCACCACAATTATATCAATAATCTAATGAACCTTTGGGTTAGACGACAATCTAATCAATACATTTTCAATTCGCCTATAACTTTAACATCTGTTCGATCAAGTTGTATGATTTTCAAAGAAGATGGTTCTACTTCAGCATTGATCTTTTGGCAGACTGACCAAGGCATCACATTTGATGATGCTCCTAAGTCAACCATACAATTATGCACATTTTTGTTGAAGATTTCGAAAGTTAAAAGAAAAGGAGGTACATTCTTGCGAGTACTTA
>JZKD02S1558331.1:440920-459123 GCA_000966675.3 Picea glauca | reverse complement strand
TTCATGAGATACAATATGACCCAAATACTCTACCTCCTTTACTCCAAAGAAACATTTTGATGGTTTGGCATATAGTTGTTTCTCCTTTAGTAGTTGTAGCACCTTGTCAACATGTGTCACAATATTAAGAAACGAAAGAGTTTGAATTGGGAGAGTGGGCTTCACTAATTCCGCGTGCCTTCTCGCATCCCGTATTTCAATGGAGTGATTGGGTGAAGTTGTTGACCCTCTCCTCACATCCCGTCCATTGAAAATTGTAATTGCATCCCCTCCATTGAAAATTGTAAGGTGATGAGGTGAAGACACTAACCCTCTTCCCAAACCTACGACCATTCATTTTTGAGATGACAATTTTTTTTTCCATAAGAAAATTGCTCATTATATTTATATAATGTATGGTGTTACTAAAATAGTTACATAACTTCTTCGCTGTAATGAAAGTTATGTCACCCATCCAGTAATTACAAAATGGATTGTCTAGATGTGTATTGAGACACTTTAGATTTGAAGCTTCTAATTCCCTCCCTCTGTAAATTCAAAATACAAACAAAACATGTTTGTTGTAATTTC
This sequence comes from Picea glauca, assembly GCA_000966675.3. Lineage (NCBI taxonomy): Eukaryota > Viridiplantae > Streptophyta > Pinopsida > Pinales > Pinaceae > Picea > Picea glauca. The sequence goes on along the minus strand of JZKD02S1558331.1, from coordinate 458,553 downwards.
TCTCATTGCCTCTAAAAAGGTTTAAAAAAAAGTGTTGGTCCCTCTTGTCCATCTTTCCACTTATGGTATGTTACGCTTGGAAAGTAGGTCAGTGTCATGTTTAATTCTCGGTAAATGTGTGTGAATTTGATGAGAGTATAACCCTTCATGAGCTCATTAATTCTGTGTTTCCAACATTCCAAGGCGATGACCTGTAGTTTTCCTTTGTTGTTTACCCAATCTATTATAATTCTGGAGTCTTCCAAGACCTGCATATCCATAATGTGATGTATGGTATCCAAAGTGAGTGTTGTCTAGACTCGCTTTTGTATTTGTGCCAGCTCTGCAGTTATAGGTCCACTTAAAAATTGTGTGGTCGAGAGTCCTAATTAGACCTTATGCTCGACATTGTTGACCAAAGTTTTGTGCTGCTCCATCAAACCAAGCTATAGTCCTACCCTGTTGTAAAGTAGGTTGTAAAAATATTTGTATTAGTTCTTTTCGTGACATGGCACACTCCAGTCCTCCCAGAATCTTGTAATAAATTGTATTGATAGAAGGGTTGCTTTGTTCAAAGATTGTCTTATTGTGCTCTAACCAAATATGCCAACTGGTCATGGATGGGAGATGTGGATACATTGTCTCCTCCTTTTCCCAATACTCTAAACAATTGCTTAGGGAGGGTCCAACCTAAATAGTCATAGGCTTTAAATTAGTTTTGATTATGCTCCAAACCTATTGAGTAAATGTACAGTTCACCAAAAGGTGTGTTACAGATTCTGAATCCAACCGACAGAAGTGACACATGTTCGGTCCTTCCCATCCACGATTTTGTAGGTTGTCCCAAGTTAGTATTTTGTTTGTCGCTGCTAGCCAAGTGAAGAGTTTGATTTTTTGTGGGATGTTCCATTTCTAGAATTTCTTCTACCAACCAATGCACTTCTGATTCCATATTTTTGATACTAATGCCTCATATATATTTTTTACAATAATTTTCCCTGACATACCTCCCCCATTCCAATGTAGCTCATCATCCTGGTCCTGTAGTTAGGTCCCTGCTCCAAGAAGTGCCCTGCAATGCCATTCCACTGCCAAGTTCCTCGAGAGGCCGAGATCTATGCTATCCTTCTACTGAGTGAAGATGATCCCCGAGACTGTAGTTCCCTAGGAATGAAAGAGGAAATATATATTCTGATGTTTTAATACATCAAGGAGCTCCTGGGACAGGTAAGTAGAGGTCCCCATCCCCAGTAATGCGTCTCGGCCTATGTAGATAGAGTGGCCCAACCTAGGTTTCCAACAAAGCCAATGTTGGATAGTTTGTAATGATTTTATAAGAGTTTTCCATAATTGGGAAGCATTATGTGAGTTGGAGATTGTTTTCCTGAGCTAGGACAAAACCGAACTATGTGGAAGATATTTTCCAGTAAGGACACGATGCCAAATCCCTTCTTTTGTCTACACTCATCAGAGAGTGTTAGTCACTAGTTCTTTGCTAAATAGGAAGATGTTCCTCAATCCCCATCCACCTAAATGCTTCGGTCTAGCAATGGAGTCCCAACTACAAAGATGTATGTGTTTTTTATCACTGCCTCCCGACCAGAGAAAAGTAAAGATCAGTTGTATAATATTGTTGAAGACAGTAACTAGAATGGAAACCAATGCCATCCAATATACTTCTTGGCTCTCCAAGACATATTTTATCACGACAAAGCACCCCTTGAGAGAAATCCACCTATTGCACCAGAACCCAATTATTTTCTCAAATTTTATAAGTAACCACCTCCAATCCTCCGCTTTGTATCTTCATAGTTTGAGGAAACATCCTATATATTGCATGCCATCTGTGATCTCAATGAATTTGTAAGGGAAAATGACTTTTTAGGTTTCTAAGTCCACCCCTACAATCCCAAAATAATGAAAAGTGGATGTTTTCAAGTTAATATGGAGCCCTGGCACTAAGAAGAAGGTTTTTAATATGGAATCAATATCCCTCCAGTCCTGAATGTTTGATTTTTTCATAAGTAGAACGTCATCGACAAAGAATATGTGAAGGATCTTAACTAGCCTTGATACTTTGATGATGGTTAGTCTCCCTTCGTGTTGGCTTTTCTTTAAGAGAAAACATAAGCCTTCCATTGATAGGATTAACAATAAGGGAGAGAGAGGGAATCCTTGCCTCAATCCTCTTTCACTCTGGAATAAAAGGGTTGCCTCCCCATTTACCAAAATTGCAAAAGTAGCACTAGACACACATTCCATTATCCACTTTATGAAATGGATGCCAAAACTAGATTGTAGGAGGATCAATCTCAGGTAGTCCCAATTAATACAGTCAAAAGATTTTTTGAGATGTAATTTCAGAATTAGCGCTTGTAATTTTTTTTGTTTAATGTTGTGGAGGCATTCTTGTGCAGTGCCAATGGCATCGAGGATCTGTTGACCTTTAAGAAAACCCAACTATTCTCCAGATAAAGTTCTAGAAAGAAATGGATTGATCCTATTAGCTAGGATTTTTGTTATAATCTTATAGAAAATATTGCATAATGTTATAGGCATGTAGTCTCCAAGGGTGGATGGTTTGTTGGCTTTTGGAATAACAACCAAGAAAGTCAATTTTATAGCTCTATTAACTCCACCTCTGATCCTAGAGTCTTCAACCAAATCCCACATATCATCACCTACAAGCTCGAAGAAGTGCATACAGAACTGAATAGTCCATATGTCGGGTCAAGGGATTTTGTCCCTTGTGAATGATTTGAGGACATTCCAAATCCCATCCATAGTATAGGCTCTAAAGAGTACTGCAGTTTCCTCCTCATTAACGAGTCTGGGAAAATCACCGGTGATGGGATCTTGATCGATATAATTTGTAAGGCCCGAATCATGGTAGGATATTTTGTAAAAACTATGGACCTCTGTAATGAGATTTTCCTTTCCCGAAATGAGCACATCATCTTGTGTCTTAAGTTCCCAAATGTGTTTGCAATTTCTCCTATAGCTGGAAAAATGGTGAAAATATTTTGTATTTTGATCCCTGCTCTTTATCCGAAGTTCTTCTTCAGCCAGTAAAAGTCTATTACTCTCTTCCTCTAGTGTCTTTAATGTATTTTCCATCTCGGGAGGCCGAGTCCCCGATGAGTGCTCCCGAATCAATGTTTGAATCTCTTCTTCCAGCTGTGCTAATCTAAAAAATTTCTTAATCCTCTGTTTTTTAGCCCAACTTTTGGCCCTTTGTTTCAAGAGTTTCAATTTCCACGCTAACCTTCTATGTATGTATGTTTCTTGAAGAAATTTGTGATCTGTCCAAAACTTAGCGACTAACTGCAAAAAAAATTGGGTCATGTAGCCATGTCGAAATGAACTTGAACGGGTAGGACGATCGATGAACAGAAGTGTCAAGGTGCAAGAAGATGGGGGGCATGGTCCGAGAGGAAGGGGTAAGATACACATGACATGTAACTTCCAAAGTGTTGTAAGAGGCATTCGAAGATGAATAATCTATCCAGCCACTTCGAGATTCTCTCCAAACCCACTCAACCGTTCCTCCAAGTTGGAATTGTATCCATCAGTAAGATATTGACCAGTTTGTTTATAAGGAAGATCACTCTTAAATGTCTAGCCACCTGATATTGTAATTTTGTACCCCTCCACACCTCATCTGCATTTAGAGTGAAGTTAAAGTTGCCTGCAAAAATAAGGTTCGTTATGTTGAGCCCTCAACACACCCTAAATTTTTTGAGATTTTTTCTTTTGGGTACCACTTTTTCTTGTCTGAATATTCAATTGTGTAGAAATCAACGGAATTTATATGCGTTGGTTGTGTTTTTTTTTATTGATCACAATTGATCTTCTCTGAAGTCATTGACCTAATTGAAACTTTTTTCTAAAACGAACTTGGCATTTTAACTAAGAATACACAACTAAGATTCTGATCCACGCATTATTTTCAGCATCGATGAAATTTGAGTAATAAAATGACCACATAGCAACAATAATCGTTGATTGTGGATGTATCATCAACATCAGGAAAAACTAAGGACAAGTGCGTCGATTGCTGATTATGTTCATGAAGAAGTTTTCAGAAAATTTTCGATATCCCATCGACATTGGAGAGATATGAAAGGGAAAAACACTAACATGGGCCATAAAAACCTTCGATCACCGATTGCTAATGCATTTTTTAGAGTCGGTGAAATCCCAAAGATTTAAATTGTATAAATTTTCACGTTGACACATCGTCGATCACTGATCACCGATCACCGATGCATTTTCAGAGATCGACAAGTTTCGAGGAGCGTAATACGGGAAAATTTTCTTCAACATCTCACCAATCATCGATCCTCAACACTTCTTTGGCATCGGCGTGATAGGACCTATTTTTCAAAGCACTTATCTAATGAAAATCCCTGATTCCGAATAAAATCTTAGGTGAAGGAGCCAAATTCAAACACCACGTGTCTTTTCCGCATATGCAATTCGTATGACCTAGTTTCATCTCGAGTCGCCTTAGGTTTCCCCGAGCCCTAGTCACACTTCCACGTCAACTTTTCTACATCAGCACTGTACGATAAGTTGGATCGACATCATAGCTTTTTCCAAAAGATATCAATGAACATTGTCTAAGAAAAACATCGATCCCCAATCTATTCGTTTAAATCAACAAAATGATGGGACGTTTTTGGCACAAAATAAGATCGGATTCTGTCATTTAATAGGCCAATTAATGTTCTACTCTACATAAATTTATGTCCCATGCGTCGACCGAATAACAAGAATTTTAAATTTTCAATGAACCATAACGTATCTCGCTCCTGTGCTGCCATCATACGACCGCATTTATTCTTGAGCATTATGAAAATCTTGGTGACATATTGTGTTAAACTACATTTACACCCCGAATTGAAAAAATGATGCGACAATGTAAGTATTCTCTTTGTTTAAATTACTAAGATAGTTTCGAACACCAACATTCTATACACAATATTTTTATTCTCAAAGCAATCGAAGGAGCGAAAAGAGCATCTCAAGAGTTGCACTCGATTCTCAGAATTTTAAAACCAAGTTAAGCTAGTATGAAGAAGAGGTATGTATTTATTTTATCATATTATTTATATATCAGTATCATCTCTACAAGACGGTTTCTAACTCTTCTCTTTTTGTAGGAAAATTCCTCCAAGGAATCCAATGACGAGACACTCACCAAGGGAACCAAAATTGAAAGAAACAAAGGCCGATGAATAATCTTTTCCTGGCACTACGAGACAGTTGCAGTTTTCTACTAAAGCAGAGTTGGTCATTAGAACGTCTACTAAGAAGGAATTTTCCCAACCCCCTGTATTCGACGACATAGAGATGAGCACTAGGTCAAATATGATGCTCCCACAGTGGGGAGATTTGTTCAACATGATTAACCAAGAGGAGTACCCTGAATTTATCCCCCACAATGACCGGGACATAAGGACGCACGATGACCAGGTTTTTTCGAACATCTGGTGGCCATGCCTACACATGGTAGCTTGTCAAACCCTGGTCTTGCCCTGTATTGAGACCTTAGGGTGGATAATAGACCACACAACCACAATGAATTTCCTGGTCAATATGAGAATGACAGATGTTTTGATGTTTTTCTCCCGATGCAGGTCAAAAAATACTACAAGTTCAGGGACCTGGAGGAGAGATTAAACACTGATTTCATAGTAAAATTATATGAGTTTCGTGACACCAGCAGATTGATGGCCTCATGGTGGAAGGAAGAAAAAAATTTCACAAACCGGAGCAATGGATGGTATGGAACAACAAACCTAAGGGAGACATACATTTATTTAATGGCTCTAATCTTGTGATTGTACGGGGAGAAGGATTGCGCAAAGTTTTCATAGCCATGGATGCACCTGGCGTACAGTGTGGCCATCTCCGAGAGCAACTTCAAATTGGGAGAAATCATTTCAAAACAATTGAGCACCAATATATTGCAGGCCCATACACTAAAGGATGGAGAAACACTTGTTTTCCACATGGCATCGTACCTACTAGACGTAATTTGTGCAAGGAACATCTTCATAGGCATGAATCTGAGCTAGCATGTCACCGAGATACCTGTACATGTCTACTTCAACATTCAGTGGGAAAATAGGTACACAAATCCTATTCTCTCATCTGCAATGAATTTATAGATTGGGTCTATTTTATTATTTTTAATAAATAATGCCCAAGACTTTCGGAAGTATCCAAGAAAATGATCTCAAAAGTATCCCACTGGTACCTAGATGAAACCACGACTTATATCGGGCTGTTTGGGGCCACCGACGCACCACATTTTCTCCCTTCTCACATCCCAGACCCACTCATCATGGGAGAAATCTGTTACCAAATCATCCTATAGGGATATAATGCCACTGTGGTTAAAGACAAGAAGCGAGCGTTCATACCCTATGGTTTCCATATAGGGTTTTACATGGTGAAGGATACTGCGCAAGATACACAAGAGGGTTTGAGCCAGCTAGAATACAGATTCCCCATAGGATGATTTTGCAAACATGACCCTAGAGGGCTAGTACTTCAGCATGCATCACAGGTCTCCTCTTTCTCGCCATACACACATGATAAGTTTTAAGAAGAAAACTTTACAAAATGTGCTCAGGACTGGGAGGACGTGATACAAAGAAATTTTAACCCAAATATGACTAAATTTAAAGTGATGAGTATGGATGAGAAAGTTGAAATGATAGAACAGATGGATCAAGAAGCCCTCGTGGTTAGGGAAGAGAACATAGAAGTAGAAGCCATAGAGGCATACATGAGAGGGATGATTTTGTTATAAGAAGCCCAAAGAGTCATCCAGAGGTTAGAAAATGATCCCCAAATAGTTGAACCTATAAGAATGACCCCGACCGACACAATCAACATCGGAGAAGAGTTAAATGGCTCAAAATCAACCCCATTGGAGGGAATCGCCAATCGCGAAAACCCCAGAGTTCCATCACCACATGCCATATCATCGGTGATTATTCCAGCCCAGTAGGAGATTCCAAGAACATCAGGTGAAATAGGTGTGCCTAACATTCTCTTGGATTTGATTACCATCTATGATGATGAAGAGAGCTCGTAGGTCTCACTTATAACTCCAATACCAATCATAGATGAGGAAGAACTGGGGGGGACATCTACTCCAACTCCCGATGCTTTGATTATAAACCCTCTGTAGGTAGACCATGAGGCTAAGAGTATCCTAGACATTGAATTTCTCGACCTATCTGGGACTTCGAAAGACAACTCCAAGGATGAGCTAGGCTCTCGTGAACAAGAAGAGGAATTGTAATAGCTAGAGATCAGCAAGAAGTTAGTGTTGAACATGTGACCATCTCCCCATATAAGGCCGACAATCCACCAGCCGACGAACACCAAAAGGAGGTCAAGTCACCAGAACATACATAATATTCCCCTGTTAAAGAAGTACAAGAGCCAGTCATTAAACAAATTTATACGGAAGGAAGCCTAGGAAACACTCTGACCTGGGGAGACCAATAGATCCCTGAGCCCATGGATGAGTTCACTGATATACATGTGATTTCTTGTGACAAAAATAGGAAATCTATAATTAAAATGAAAACCTAGAAAAGGAGGCTCACACTTGATAACACACTTCTCATCACCACAAAAGAAAAGTTGCTCAGCACAAAAAATGTGAGGACAACTGAGCTAATAGGTGTGGGGATGGCTATAACTGATGCCATGCTGGATCAAGCAAAATGAAGCGAAAAGGAACTAGCTTCCATAAAGAATTAGTTGTACCATCTGCGCCATCTGGCGAAATATTACCAGGACTCAACACAAGTAGCAATTTTCCTGAAGAGTGAATTCTGAAAAGCATATGCACAATTCATGAGAAAAAGACATCTCTTCACTGTGTGCATAGCCAATTTTCAATAAGACACTCTCATGGAACTGGAAACCTGTAAAGATGTGGAGAGATGGTATGAGAAGGCACACCAGGCTGTGGAGAGAATCGATTATATCATTGTAGTACAGAAGGGATGAGACATGAAAGAGCATGGCATCTGAGTGTTGATGGATAACAACATCTCCTGAATCAGGAAGGAAGTTGAATACTGGGTAAGTATGGCCCAGGATCCTCAACGAAAGATACAGGAAATGTGGGTCAAGTGTGAGAAAAGTTGGGAGAAGATCAATTGGGAGATGAAAGACATTAGCCTTCTAGAGTTCGACTCACCTGAAGACTTTGTCGATTTGCATGACATAGAAAACAAGAATCAACATGGGAAGCAGAGATCATGCAGGTGGCGAGCATGATACCAGGTCAGGTAAAGAATTTTATGGAACACCCTATCAAGGCTTGCGCAATACTACAATGTTTAAATGCCAAGATGATCAGATAAACAGAACGGGAAATAGAGATAAAAAAAACCCTGCCAACCCCAATGGACCAACACATATTCTCGTATGCTAACACATGCAAGGATCTCTTCGTCAAGTGGTCAGAGTATGAGAAGAATCATCCACTCTAGTTGAACCACTAGACGATCTCAAAAGAACAAAGAGATCAAGCGCCATGTGTCATTCTTTTTTTTACTTAACACAAGATTTTAGTAGTTATTTTACATTAGTGATTATTTATAAATAAGGGGATTGACCTCGTAAGAAGGGTTGATGGTTTTGGGAATAGAACCTCTTTTTTTAGAATTGTAAAGAATTATTTATGAGCAACCTTAATTAAGAAGTTTTGTTTAGAGCCAGAGACAAATTTTATTTTCATCGAAAGTTTTATGTGATTGGATTGAGGAGGAACTACTTCCATCTTTGAATTCAGTAGTTGATGTTGTAATGAGTAAGAGTTTTTGAATTTATTGATAAGTTGTCTTTTCAATACTATAAATGGTTCTTTTGTTCTAAATGATGAAAATCAAATCATTGTGTTAATATGTGATTGATGATAGAGATAAGGAAACTATTTTTCTTGCACTTATTTTTATTGCATGTGTATTTTCTTTCCATAATTGTTATCTGAGTCAGTGTTGAAATACTAGCAAGGTAACATATTATTACTAGACTTGTAATAGGTGTGAATATCGTTGTCTTCATGCTAGAGCATGAGGGTTATCCCAAGCTCATCATTCTTCAATAGTTAATAATTTCCTCTATCAGTTGGTTTATACCATCACCCTTATTTTATGGGAATTATCTAATAATAGAAAATACAAAAAAAATAATCGTTTAACCTGAAGGAGGAACTTTCATAGAAAGATACACTGTCAATCACTAGTAAATCCCATCGGTAAATTGGCCAGATAGAAAGATCTGGAGAACCATTCCACTCATCAAACATTGCAAAGACTAATTGAGCCTCTAAGGTGGGTTTGGTTCCTATTGTTGAGTCAAAGGATCTTGGAACTCTCAACAGAATTGGCGCTAGAAGGAGGGCCTAATAAATGAATGGATAACAACATTTCTGATGATATATTTCGCATAGCCTGTAGATTCTAGAAATGTAATATTTTGACTAAACAGATCCATACTCTGGTTATGTATGAGATCTGAGATATTTTGATTAATAGAAGTCAGTCTCTTTTCATTATCTTGCTTCTTCTTACTCTGAATGCTCATTATTTGATGATCCTTATGATATGTTATAGCTATGGTATGATGGATGATTGATTATTATGCTACACTGTAAATGTTTTCAGTGTTTTAAAATTTAGCACAAGAGGTTCTTGTGACTGATTTTTCCTTATGTATCTTCTAGAAGGCCTGATTTTTATAGCATACCTATTCATCTTCCTCACCAAGTCTTCCATCTACTCACATTAATCCTTAAACCACTAACTAAAATTAACCAAAACCTCATTTTCTTATGCATAGTAGCCTAGATTTTCTGTGTTGGAACATTGCTATGCTGAGTTTTGTCCATTTGACATTCTATCTTAAACCTACCTTTACAAACCTATTTGATGGGTGTTGGGATTATCCTCTTGCAATCTGAGGGTGGCTCTGAGTGCTAACAATATCCATGTGAGAGGATATGGTTTTTTCGATGTTGAGTATCAACAGTAGTGACAGGTTGATGAGGATATACCATTGACAATGACTATTGTAGCAACAGTGACAATGATGATGATAGTGACAATGACAATGACAGGTTGATGTGATAGGTTGGATACAGTGACTAGTTGACAGGTACAGGATGATGTGACAGTGGCAGTGGCAATAACAGTGGCAATGATAGTGACAATGATTGTAGTAGTGACATTTTAGTGTACACTTGTTTTTCAAGGCARTAGGATGGGGCAAKGAAARRGGATTGTAGCCTCCTTCAGGTTGGTGCCGGAGAACACAGGGAGTTGGAGCTTCCTTTAGGTTGGAGCCTGAGAATCAAGGGGTTATATCCTCCTTCTKGTTGGATCCATAGAATTTAGGGAGTTGGTCCTTTCTTCAGGTTGGTGGCTATAAATYARKGGTCGTAGCCTCCTTCCAATTGCAKCCRAAGAATTGGGAAGTTGGTGCTTCCAATGAATGTATTCTTTGATATATAAGAAATAATTTCATGGTTTTCTCCCATTTGGGTTTCCACGTAAGTCCTGGTGTATTGTGTATTATAATTGATGTTGTTTGTGTTTATATGCTCATGATATATTGAATCAAATCATTTATGAATACATTGATGATATATTGTTGATAATATTGAATTTTATATATTGTGTTTAAAAGTGGTAAAAGTTCTCATATTGATTCACCCCCCCCGTCTCAGTATTCCAACATGCTCCATGGAAGTCAAAGTTTTTGAATGGTCTTGAAATATGTTTCAGACAAGTTATCTTGACATTTTTTCTATAAATTCATTTATGGGACTTTACAGACTGTGAAATTTTCATAGGTACAACTACATGCATAAGTACCTCAGATAGAAATTTCAAAATTAGAAATGAAAAATTGAGCTCATGGTGAATCTTACAAGTTTTCATATTTGAGATATGGTATGGATTTTTTGGTACATGCTTGAGGCATATCTTTGGCACATAGCTTGATGTATGTCATGGATATTTGGTACATGTTTGAGCCATATTTTGGAAGTGTTGGTACATATGTTGGCACTTTGTTTGAGGTATTTTATGGCACATGCTTGAGGCATATGTTGTCACATGGTTTGACGTATGTTATGGATGTTTTGGCACATGCTTGAGACATGTCTTTGGCACATGGTTTGATACACATCTTGCTGATGTTGAGAATATGTTTGAGAGATGTTCTTGGTGGTCTTGGTATATGATTTATGTGAATAGATATGGTCTTCTTGATGATGATGTTACGAATGAGGTGTCAGTATCAATGGCAATAGCAATGACAGGTTTTGATGATGAGATATTAGTATCAGTGACAAAGAAAATGACAGTGATAGTGACAGTGATGGAGACAATGACAGCGATAGTAAAAGAGATAATGACAGTGACAATGACAATGATAGTGACAATGAAAATGACAATGACAGTGACAATGATAGTGGAAGTGACGGGTTGAGCCTACATTTATATTTTAGGGAGGAAGGAAGGGGAAATGAAAGGGGGTTGTAGCTTCCTTCCAATTGGAGTTGGAGAATACATGGAGTTTGGACTTGCTTCATGTTGGAGCCTGCAAACTAGGGGTTTGGAGCCTCCTTCCATTTGGAGATGGAGAATGCAAGGAGTTGTAGATTACTTGAGATTGGAACCTGCAAATAGGGAGTCAAAGCCTCCTTCCAGTTGGTGTCGGAGAATCTTGGAATTTGGTGCTTCCTACGAATGTAATATTTTGATATATAAGAAAGCATTTCATGGTTTTCTCCCATTTGGTTTTCCACACAAAATTATGTTGTATTGTGTATATGTTGTTGTGTGTTATGCATTGTTCATGATATAATCATAAGTGATAATTGATTGATAGAGTGATAATTACATGTTCTAATTAAAAGTGTTCAATACTGATTCACCCCCCCCCTCARTATTGGTGAATATTCCAACAATTTTTGTTCTTAACTAGTCTCTAGAATATCTACAAACTATTAACACTAATATTTAAATGTAAATTATACAAGAAACATTTGAAAAATTTGTACCCACTTTTTTGTACCAATGTCTTCCCTCTCAATCTAATATCTTTGATCGAGTAATGGGGACTACAACTGAATGTTATTCGTTGTGATGAGCAAGAAATATTAACCTAAAAGGATCAATCTAATGGGGTGGGTGGGAGATATTAACAGTAATGTTTAATTAATAAATTAATGACTTGAAAAATGAGTAAGAAATGCTTCCATGAGTAGAATTCTAACCTACAGTGTCCAGGTAATGAGCCTAGAAAGTAGACACTTGGACCACCAATGCTATCACTTTGCCTCATGCTTATAATTTTTTTCATGCCTCATACATACACCACCTTTCTACCAGTTGTTGGCCAATATATCTCCTAGTTTTTCTCTCACCGTCACCAACTAGTGTTTATGAATGATCAATTTTTTTTATCAAATTATAATAATTATTATTATTTTAACATATAATGTTTTCACCTCATCGTGAAATATTTTGTTATCCCAATCAATAAATAATTTACACTTATCTCATGAAAAGCGTACTTGTCACAAGTAATATTTAAACCCAATTGGGAAGGATGATGATTATCCTTTCAACAAGCTAAACTAAACCCAATTCAAATTTTTTTTTTTATCAATTAAATAATACAATTATTAACCATTATTTAATTAATATATATAATAAATAATACAAGTTAATGATTATGAACTCAATCTTATTTAATAATTATGTAAAGCTTAATTAAATTTATAATTATTGTTAGTAACAATTATATTAGAAGTAGGGGTGGCAGGAGCGGGGGGGAGTCTCCATGATCCTAAGGGAATTTGATTAATCTGTTATGTCTAGGGCTTAGGTAATCTATCCAAAAACTTGGCTAAGGATTATACTTATTGTGTGGTCTACCTATAGCTAAGGAAGAAAATATTGGAGCTCTCTTAGTCTTTGGGGTCTCAATGATTATTGTTAAAGAAATGATTGGAAAATCCACTCTTTAAGGAGGCAAGTTAGAAACCACCATCTCCATAATCAAGAAGGAACTTAGCTCCTTTGTTAGAGTCTCTGTTTTCCATATTAAGAGGGATTTGAATGAGAAAATAGACGTATATGATAATCATCCAATAGAGCTTAGCCCTGGAACTTTGGTTAAAAATGGGGTTCAAGACCATATGGTCATCCTCTAAATCTTAGATTAAGTGGAAATCAAGGTCATTTAATATCACCATGAATCAACATTTAATTGCCTCATAGTTTGGTAAGTACCCTGGTTAGCATTGACAACTATTTTGGTGCATTTCATCTTTGGATAATTATTTTTCTTTCAATAATATCTCATGTGAGCAAGGATTCTAGTGGGCTAAGTTTCTCTTGTCACGTCTCTTTGGCTTGTTTCGACACTAGCACTCCGCACAAAATTTCCTTCTTTGTTCTCACAATTTTTTTTAGAGAAGTTAAGGCATTTAGATGGTGGAATTTGTGGCAAGAAACATCATTTTTCTATGGGGAAAAATTTCATCAGTCAATTGTTAATTTGGAAGTTGGGTTCTTAGGGGACACAATTGTTTTTATATGTAGAAACCTTTTCAGAATTTGGGTTAACTGTAACCTTGAATCCTTGCATTCCCATGTTAAAGTTGTTTATGCTTTTGTAAAATATTATCACTTTAGTGACATGTTAAAGGTTGGTGTTTTGAACCTCGGTTTAGTGTATCGAGCTGGTGCTTCATTGTAAAAAAATTGTGTTTTGAATTTTGGTACAATGTTTTGTGTACTTTTTGGTTTTAGGCCATCCAAAAAGAAATTTTTCCCATTAGGAACGCTGCCAACACCATTGGAACTCTAGTTTCAGACATGAAAAATACAATAAGTTTTGATATTTTTCATCTTGTTGGTGTAAGAAGAGAGTTTTATCTTTCCCATTGGTCTCTTTCTCAAGTTTCTCATGAACAATTATGCAATATGGATAGCAATGACGTCCAGGATATCCAAAGAATCATGCATTTCCATGAGGAACTAATTCAATCCAATAGAAGTGTCAATTTATCTATGTTGTCCAAATTTTCAAAGATTGAGCAAGCTTGCATTAATAAAAAAACTAATACCATGAGTATTCTTGTGCATCAAAATTAGATGGAAATTTTCCTTGACATAGAGTGTGATAGGTTTCATAATCTTACACTCAATCAACACATGAAATCCTTAACAATGGCCTCCAACAATAAGGAAACAAAGAACTCTATCCAAGTCACTCATAAGGAGGAAGAGATGGTCCATCAACTAAGAGACCCTATGGAAATAGAATGGAAAATATCCCCTCAATCTGTTGAGGGGAAATAAGATGAGGGTTTTGGTCTTGTTTACCATTAGTGTTATGTATTTCAAAGTTATAATTTAAATGTATTTTAGGAATATATATAAATACGTCAACATGGAACATCTATTTTGTAGTTTACTAGAAGCTCTTTGATGTTTTCTGAGAAACTATCTTGTCTTGATGAAGGATATTAAAATCAACCTTTATGTAACTCATTTTACACTTTAGTTGCATCCTTTTTAAATGAATATATTTTTTTTGTTTTAAAAAATAATTATATTAGAAGAACTTACTCTATGATAATATTATATTAATATGTCTTCCATTTTTCCATAATATGTGATATACAATAACATGTTATTTATATCATGTTGAAAATTGATGCTCACCTTTGTAGGATAAACAAAAGATTCATGACATTTTAATATTTTTACTATCTTTTAATTTACTTTCACTTAAATTAATAGTCTTAAAAAAACACTAATACAAAATGTTTTTAAATGGGAGGATTTTATATTTGAATCATCCACATATATTATAGAAAGTAATGTTAAACTTAATAGTAAACACAATTAAATTAATAATAAACATATTAAATGGGAGGATTTTATGCTTGAATCATCAACATATATTATAAAAAGTAATGTTAAATTTAATAGTTGTAGTATACTTAGGGAGGTAATATGAGGTACCTAGGAAGGTACCCAATGGAAATGTGGTTATGTATTATTAGTGGAAGTGATTTAATATATGAGAATGTGGTCATTCAATGTAAGGTGGACTAGGTCCACTCTATTAATAAAGGTCCACTATGGTAGTTAGATGTAATAAATGTGAGAAGACTCTTTAGAAAGTTCTTAGGAGATAGAGAGCTATATAAAGAAGTGTAAGCAATGTAATGAAGCATAGTGAAGAATATTGTGAATGTATCAAACATTGCTTAAGTAGTGTTATCTCTATTTCTTGTGTTTAATATTTGGTGAATGGTTTGATTTATTCTTGTTGATATTGTGGGTTTGTTTTGATATTTATCTCTAAATCTATTTAGTTATTTAACAATAGTAAACACAATAAATTAATAATAAACAATATATGTATATATATTATTTAGCCAAATTTCTCTTAAAAATGAAATTCACACTATATTATCTGAACTTTAAAAATTTTAAGTGATACAAAGTTTCAATACTATACTATCTTGATCAATAAATTTAGTTTACTAATAAATTTTAAACTTAATATTGTTTAAAAATTAGTTATCTAACATTTATAATTTCAAAGAACCTTACTTGAAAAAATTGTTTTAAAGAGATTTATCATCATCATTATCAAACAAGAGCCTAAACTATGAAAAAAAAAAGTCATAAAAGAAGAGAAAATGTCATCACATATACATATATGAGTTGAGTTGGTTCACGAGGCATATACATATATGAGTTGGTTCACGAAGTACCTTTATGAGGAGAAAATGACGAGTAGGTTTTCTAATTAGTAAAATTTAAGAGTAAAAACCTAAAATATGATATAATTAATATTTTTTTTTCTAATTTAAATAATATGGATTTTTTATATAAAACACATTAAGAGTATACTTATTTCATTTGATGTTTTTAGGGTATGAGTAGTAATTAACTTTGGTGAATTTATATAGAGTATTATGTCAAAAATAAAAAGTTAGAATTTTTTCATAAAATTTAAAAAAATAAAATTTTTTATGTATTGTAATTTAAGAGAAATTGTCCCGTGGGTAATTTTGACTTATAAATATACTCATTATATTTTTATTATAAAAATTTCATGAAACAAAGAGATTATTTAAAGTGGTAGGTGTACTATAGAGAAATAAACCATCTTTCTTAAGCCACAAATAAGTATCCTATTACATTCAGTTGTAAAATTGAATATAAAATTTTGGATATGTTATTTTATTTTTCCATAATAAAACAATATATCTATTATACTTTTATTATAAAAATCTCATGAAACAAAGAGATTCCTTAAAGTGGTAGGTGCATTATAGAGAAATAAATCATCTCTCTTGAAGCCACAAATAAGTATTCTATTACATTCAATTTTAAAATTTTGAAATCTCAAATAATAAAATAAAATAAAATAAAATAATTTTTTTTATAGTTTTTTAATATAATATATATATCTCAGATGGGGTGTTACCGTGACATGATAGTTTCATGTTGGGATGAGGCCACATGCCATCTGGCATACGTTCTTTGTCACCTCCCCTCCTCTGTCATCTCCAGTCTTTACACTACCTGCTGCCACCCTCCACTTCTCACGCCTCACTTGTTTGCTCGTAATTCTTAAAGCCAAGTCTCTAGGGACCTCCCTTCACTTCGTCCTATGATCGAGCTCTGGTGCGACCTCTCTTGGTTTTCATTTATGCTATGGAGCTCATTGTTCACCATGCCGCGACCCCATGGCAAGCCAAAGCAGGGAGCAACCTGGTATGTGGCCTAGGGAAGGAAACCACCCACCTTAGACTGCACTTGTGAAGTTGTCACTCCTCCTAAAGAAGTCCCTCCCCTTGAAGTGGTCCCTCCCCCTGAAGTGACAATCTTTCCCCCTCCTTTGGCACCTGTAAATTTGCCCGCCCCTGACTAGACACCCTGCGACCTCTCCCCCCTCTCCAACCCCTACGGATGTAGGGTCGAGTGGTTCGATTTGCTTGGGAACTCACTCGGCTATGCACCACCTCCTCCTTCTCCCTCTCGACGTCCCTCTTACCCGCCCTCCTCTCCTCACCCCTCGCTCACCACCCCTCATCCCACCTCCCCTTTGGGGTCCTTCTCTTCCTCTCCACTCTCCACCCACCCCAATCCTTCCTATGCCAATTGTGAAGATCGAGCCGAGCTCCTAAATATCCTTAGCACTATTAGAAAAGACCTGGAGGATATCAAATTGGCAATGCTCGACACACATAATAGGGAAGTCGACTTCTGGAGAAGAGTGGACGCCCTGATGATTTTCCTTCAAGATCTTCGACAAGCCATGGCTAAATGTGGAAAAGGAAAAACACCGGTGAAACAGGTTTTCGCAGGGCCGCGGCTTGGACCAAGTTTTTAATGTTTTGTCATGTTTTCTATTTCTTGTCTCAACATCCTTACTGTTGCCTCTTTTTTGTACACTATAATGTTTTTCGTCCCTGTGTGACCTCATAACATAATTTACTTTCATTGGCATAACTCTGGCAACGGTGGTTTCCCAGCTGAGCACCGTTGCCACCTTTGATTTTGGACAAATGG
>JZKD02S1558331.1:417802-428755 GCA_000966675.3 Picea glauca | reverse complement strand
TCTCTGGCAGAGATTCGAGAGAAAAAGATCAAAATTCTGAGGGAAGGAAGTGGAATTGAAGTAACCAAGAACCCATTTTACATATACAGCTCAAAGAACATAATTATTATAATCAAACATAAACCCTGCCTTCAGGGTTTAGAATTACAGAACTCAGAGTAAAATGACTGAAATCCTCATTGCCTTAGCTCATCATTATCACTATCAGGGGAACTGAAAATACAATTTTCATCGGGGATATTACAGCTTCCCTCACCCCATACCTTATGCAGGACCTTGAGCAGCTGAAGGGCTTTCCTCTTAGCCCTTGAAGTACAATCACTCTGAAGCAAAAGCAATAACTGGGTAAAAGCCCCAGATTGAATGGCATTCTCCCGAGCATCAATGCCGCCATCCTCGTGCACACAAATAGCACAAAGCGCACTCACAGCATACTCAGTCCCTCTGTCGGAGACCTTCAGAATCATATCCAAAAGCAGAGGAACCGCCAACGCATGCTCTCTCAGCGCACGACGCCCTTCAGAAACAGTGCAGAGGAGATCGAGAGTCGCCAAAGCGCGCTCGGCACAGACCTCCTTCAAATTTGGGAGAAGTTCTAAAATGGCATCCACTACGCCGGCCCTCACGGCTTCCCCACGGTTCCGCTCGGTTAAGCAGAGCGCTAAGAGGGCTTTTATGACGAGCTTCTGATAATTTGGCAGCGATCTCACAAGCCCCTCCATCAATCCTTTGACAACCACGTGACCTCCAGAGGGCTGAAAAACGAGCGTTTTCTCCAGCAAGAGAAGCGCGTTCAGCCTCACGCCCGGGGCCGCCGTGGAATTCAGAGAAAAGGCAGCCAAATCGAGCATTCTCTGCTCGTTGACGAAAACCTGCAGCAGTTTCGGCGAGCGAGAGAGGGCTAATAATACACTCAGCGCCTCGACGCAGAAATCGGGCGATCCGTGACCGTCGAGGAGAATCGAAACCAGGCCATCCGCAACACCGGCATTGAACAGGACCTCTCGGTTCCGCTCGCATCCCCAACTAGCTCCGATCCAGTCTCCAATGCATGGATTTAATACTCCAGCTCTCAACATTAACTCTTGGCTCATGGGAAACATTCCATCTCCGGTTCAGAGCATGCAAGGTTTAAATGGCTTCTTGTACTGGTTATGGTTTCCGTTTAAATGGCAGGTTGGACACAAGGTCCCGACTCCCCAATTTCGAACCCCTTTCATGTGTAAGCTATCAATGCGTAACCTACATGTAACCTACATGACTCGTGACCCTTACACCTAGCAGGCTAACCCTACTACCTAGCCCGTATACCCACTAGAGTCTTTGACGGGCATTGAAGGCGGTCACACGTCAAACTGACAGGTAGATAATTCTCATGCCAGTCACTGATGACGTGTAAATTTTATTAGCCAGTGTCAAATACGTCTAAAAACCGAAAAAACGTCCTATGAAACATCAAATTCCAGGACTGCCGGGAACTATATATTTTCTTTTCCGTGAAGATTCTGTTTGCCCAGGTGCAGGGAAACCCGTCGAGGTACTTCCTCGTGTGTCGACAACATTCAAGTTAAAATCCATGCAAGTACTTCCTCTTGTGCAGACAAATTTCAGGTCATTTAAGTGCCAGAGAAGCTGCAAAGCACAGAGAATCTGTTAATTCAATTTAATGCGGGACAGAATTAACGTCAAAATACTCACTGAGATGTGCCTACGTCAGAATAAGAATTGTTGAATAACTGTTCAATTGAGTATCCGGAACCCTCAATTTCTAGAACTCTTAATCTTCGAAGAGAGATCGAACGGGGAAAGAGGAAGGAGCTGAGATTGCGTAAACTAAGCCATACGAGCTCTCCCCGCATATTCCATGAGCCAAATAACAAACCTTCAACTACAAAAAGACGCAGACCTTCAACCCTAATGTCATTCATATCAGATGGATTCTCATCTTTCGACGAGCCAATTCTACATATCTGTAAGCTTGATCTGGCCTGACAATCACATTCAACCTGCAAGTTAAACTAACGTTCTTTTCACAAATAAACAAATAAAATAAGAGAAAGACCAAATACTGATACATGAGATGGCAACATTTCTTGTATATCACTTGAGCAGGGTTTGGAGGAACGAATTCCCCGTACCTGTAAGGTTGATCCGGTCCTTGACCCAACCTGACAATTACATTCAACCTGCAAGTTAAAATGACTATCTTTTTTACATTAAATAAAAAAATAATACAGAGGCCTAGCACCCATACCTGCGATCGCAACATTTCTTGCATATCATTTGAGCAGGTAATGCGAAGTGGGTTAGGCGTTGGGAACGCGCGCAACTCTTCTCGGGCAATAGTTGGAATAAAAATGTCAAAATGCTTAAAATAGTATTATGTTAGATTGTTAGGATACTGTAAGTAGAGATTCGTTCTGATCCTATTTCTAAGGAGTTAGTTAACAGCGCTCAGAGCTTATAAATGTCCTTTCTGATTAATGTATGTGTTAAAAATCGTGAATTCAATCTGACTTTCTGGGTTGGTATCAGAGCTCGAGGAGGAGAGCGTGAGTGGCTGCTGGATTGGATCGTTGTCTGCGCTGAAGGAGGCGGTTTTCCGTCTGCTGCAGAAGATCATTGTTGGTGTGCCCAGAAGGAGAGAGGCAGAATGTATCACACCGTGGAGCGTGACCGAGCATGAGTAAGGCTCATCTGATTGGTTGTCTACGCACATCTCCCTTGAGATCGATGTTTCTTCTGTCATCTGAGCGAAGATCACAGCGAGAGGATCGTTGAATGAAATAAGAGGCATGCACTTATACAGATCGCTTGGATCGCTGCGGAGGTCGACCGCGTAGAGGGAAGAGAGGCGGATTGGGCCGAATCTGGATCACTTGGTGTTGTGGGAAGCCGCGCGCGCTTATCCTGTGCTACCGTGGAGAGTATGTTGTGTGTTACTGACAGATCAGAACGCAAGCGAGATCTTTGAAACTCTTTGCTGAGAGGCTGTGTGGAGGGCGGAGGCTATCACTGCTGAGGAGGAGCGTCCCTTGAGTTCGTTGCTATTTAATCGAGTCTTCCACCTGTTGTTTAAAAAAAAAAAAAAAGTTGATTTGATTGCCGACTGGTGTTGCTGTTGGCGTCCAACTTCCTACGTGAAGAGTGGAGATAGCATGCAATTCACCCGATCTGAATTAGTTGTTCGTTGTTGCTGCTGGGAAGCCTGAGAACTGTCCCTGGAACCGTTAGACATTCATTTAAAGAGGTATTTTTTGAGTTGTTCAAAGATTTTCTGCAGAAATGTCAACTTCATTCCCAGAAAATTATCTGAATGAAGCATCCAAGTTGGATGGCGATAATTACATTGATTGAAAATTTAAGATATTGACGATTTTTGAAGCATGGAATGTGTGGGCTATTGTAAAAGGAGATGAAGCCAAGCCCACAGGTACTGCTGGAACAGATTGGGAGAAACGAGAAACGAAGGCTAAAGTGTTGTTGCGGATGTCTGTCAAGGACAGCATAATTCCACACATTAGAGACTGTTAAACGTTCAAGGAGACCTGGGAAATATTGAAAGGTTTGTATGAAACTACAAACTCAAATAGAATTTTGTTTCTGAAGACTAAGTTATTGTCCATAAAAATGGAAGCAAATGAAAATATTACCACCTATGTTTCCAGAATTAAAGATTTATGTGACCAGCTAAGTGCAATTGGTGAGAAAGTTTCAAATTCTGACATGGTAACTATTACACTAAAAGGGTTAATCAGAGATTATCATGTCTTTATTTCAAGTCTAGGAGGTAGAGTACAACCACCTACCTTTTTTGAATTGACAGGGATTATTCTACAAGAAGAAGAAAGAATGAAGGTGTTTGAGATGGACTCTCATACTTCAAAATTGGCGTTAGTAGCAAAAGGGAAACAACCATACATGGGCAAGCCATGGGACAGAAATAGAACAGGCAAGTTTCAACCAAGGAATAGAGGTATGACTCAATCAAAATTTGATGCACATAATAAGAAAAATGACGATTGTTTTTATTATGGGAAACCTAGTCATCATGCTAAAGATTGTTATAAAAGGAAAGCTAATGAATCCAAACAGAAGCTCAGAAGACATAATGGAAATTATGTGAACAGTGACACATCTATCAATGATGGCTTTAGGAATCTAAAGTTGTTTATTTCCAAAGCTGCATTATCCGCAGAATCTGATGATGAAAGTGCATGGTTCATAGATTCAGGAGCCTTAGCTAATATGTCTTGTAACAAAGAATGGTTTGATGAATATCATGAGAGCACATATGATACACATATATTTAGGAGATAACAGATCTCATAAGATTCAGGGATATGGAGTAATATGTGTGAATTTACCTAATGGGCAAATGAAACAAATCCACAATGTGTTGTATGTTCTAGGCATAGAAAAGAACTTGATATATGTTTCCACAATAACTGATCAAAATTTGAATGTCAAATTTTTGCAGTCTAAATGTTTTGTGAAGGATATTCAGAATCATTATAAAGTCGTAGACACAGGAACAAGAATTGGAGGTTTGTATAAGCTTGATGTAACAAGGGGCACTCATCAAGCATTAACATCTACAACAATGTCAATAGTTGAGCTATGGCATCACAGGTATGGACATCCTAATCAAAATGTCTTAGTGCTACTTCAAAAGAAATCGATGGTTGAAGGACTTCTTGTTTTGAAAAATGAGCATATAGAATGTGAAGCTTGTGCACTAGGTAAACAACATAGGGAAGAATTTCCAGTGAATAAAGAGAAGAAACAGAGAGAGATAATTGAATTAATACAAACTGATGTCTGTGGTCCCATGCAAACTATGTCACTTGGAGGTGCAAGGTATTTTCTTATATTTGTTGATGACAGATCTAGATTTACTTGGGCTTATTTTATAAGGAAAAAGAGTGATGTATTTGAATATTTTAAGGAGTTTAAAACTATGGTGGAAAAACAGACACGCAAATGCATCAAGATTCTAAGATCTGATCAAGGTGGAGAATATACCTCAGGAGCTTTAGATAGCTACTGCAAGAACAATGGGATCATTCAACAATTCGTTGTGTCTCATACACCACATCAAAATGGTGTAGTTGAAAGGAAGAACATGACATTAGTGGAATGTGCTCGCAGCATGTTGAAAGGTAAAAACATTTCTAATGGTTTTTGGGCAGAAGCCATTAACACTGTTGTTTACTTAAAGAATAGAAGTCCAACTAAGATTCTAGATTCAAAAACACCTTTTGAAGTTCTTTATGGTTATAAACCTGAGGTTGGTCATTTAAAAATATTTGGTTCAAAGGCATTTGCTCATATTCCCAAAGACGAGAGAAGAAAATTGGATGCAAAATCTGTTAAGTGTACATTCATTGGTTATTGTGATGATCATAAGGCATACAAGTTGTTTGATCTTAGTACCCATAAGTTGATTGCAAGCAGAGATGTGATTTTTGGGAATTGTGGAAATTTTTATACCCATGCTTTTTCACACTTGAGCATGGGTATACTTTCCTTGGGAAGAGAGTCATCCGATACCTTGGTTTCTATTGCAGGTACTTTCCTGATTTAAACTTCAATGGATTCCACTTGGTCCCACTTTTTATCTTCCTTCATGATTTGGTAATGTATTTCAACCATCAACTCCCCTTTTGACTTCACACATTAAGGGGCATACATTATAACATCTATTGACACCACCATGCCCTATATGCTCAATTGGACACCATATCCATCCCTAACTATCATTGCTCACAATGAAGCTTGATTAAAAATCATCCTCGACAATTCACATGCTCTTTTCCTTCACAAAAGGAGTGTGTACATGCCCTTCTTGCCCCAAAAAAGGTGCACATCCCTCAAAAAATGGATATAAAAATACAAAATTCGTGAAAATCACACGTTCCTAAGTGGGGTTTACGAAGTATGTACACCTGTAACCCTCCTAAAACCCATTCCAAACTACCTCAACCAACTTACAATGGTATGAAAAGAGGCCTAATACGAAAGGAAATGTTAAACAATGGTACAGTAGCAGAGCTATCATACTGGTATCCTCGTGCTAGAGCAATTGGAGGTGTGAGTTTAATTTGTTTTTTTATTACCTTCTACCCTTTGAAAACCCTTGTATTTAGAGTGATTTCTCTTTTTCATGCATTTGAGGCCTAAAACCTCCTAGTTTTCCTCATCCTTTTGTGTGGAGAAGAGACAGAGTCTAGGAGTGGTCTTGAGTGGCTCAGGGACGAAGGAACCCGGACAATGGTTACAAAAAGTGTTGATAGCAAGAAATCAAGTATAACATTGGATATTGCTATTTTTAATCAATAAAAAGGAATATCTCTTTTCTTTCCTTCCCCCATACTCAATCTTATTCTTTAGTAGTTGATCTTAATATGTGTTTGGCCATGGAACTAACTCTCCTTATTAGTTAGTTAGGGTTAGCTATTTCACTCTTACTTTCATTTTTATCTATTGGTTTGAAGAAGGTTGTTGTCTCCTTGTGTGAATTTCTTGGAACTTGGATTGGATCGAGAACAAGTGGAGTAGGATCATCACATATGATTCGTTTTCAAGCAACCATCATGACCACATATTTCTTCCTTATAACCGAAAGTTAGTTATGACAAGTAGTTGCAAACTAATTGATCTGGATTGGATAGGGAATCAAATGAAACACACAAAAAAATAGAACAGAGAACACAATAATACAGTGAAAACCCAACTTCTATTAATGACTAAAATAACATAATAGTGTAGAACACAAATTGGCTAGAATGGTGGTAGTTTATTTCTAGAGAGACAGAGAGAGAGATGTTGTGTAGATTATTGCATACAATCTTCGTTTGGTACACATAATATCTCGTTGGGAAGCTCTAACTAAGGACTACAATGTTGTGTCACGACCTGGGTGTGTCCAAGAGAAACACATGCCCTTGAATTTCCCATAAAGCATTGTTTAGGGCTTCAAAACAACCCTGGAATTTTAGGACCTAGAAAATCCCAAAAAATCATAACAAAACTGCCAAGATGGAGAATCATGTTGAGTCAATGAAATAGATGGGTGGCCATCAATATCCACTTGGATCACTAATATTAGAGAAAAAAGTCTATTGTTCTTTGAACTGATCTATTACAATCCACCCTAGCTATTAAGACAACTTTGTTTGTAATAGAGAGAGCCAATATACATGGATTTGAGATATCATGTAATAAACACTTTAGTCATTTGCATTGTCTCCACCTCTCAATTTTCTATCGAGACTAAGTCCACATAATAATCATTCCATCATGTTTATGCTCCAATTTCTTAACCCCTTTGATATATAAAAGGTTAAGATCAAATATTGCTATGTATTTTAATTTCTAAATATCCATTGATGGGAAATTGGGTTTAAACACTAGATATTAGAAGTGTTAGGAATCTCACAACTATTTGGATAAGGCGGTTTTAACTGACCAAGATTTAAGGCAGATATATTGCCTTTTGTTGAAACCATTCATCTAAGATAGGGGCAACATTTAATGTTTTCAGTTTTGTATAACTGAAGGAGACATTGTATAAATATGAAGCCCTTAGAGGCATTTGAGGAGCATGGGCTTCAAGCCCTCTCCCAGGCTGTCCGGTAGCCTATTGTTGGTCTGTAATCTCCTGGTTCTTTCTTCTAATAGAATGATGTTGCCATTGTCCCGTGGATGTTTCCTTCATAAAGTGAAGGAGGGTTTTACCACATAAATCTGTGTTCTCATGTGTGCATGCTTGTCTTGTTTGTTTCTGTTGCATTGTTGAAATGAGCTTCCGCTGGACAACAAGAAGCTCAACACATAACACATTTGAGAATATAGCATATCACATAGAAACAAACATCTCAAGGTTGGTGTACGTTGCCTTTTACACTACTTAGAATCAAAATGAGAATATTACTTATACAATCTTGTTATCTCACAATTTTTATTTTTTTTTTAAATAGTGTAAAAAAGTGGAGAAATGCCTTCATTTTCTTCTTTTATTTGAATGGTTCCCTGCATTAAATAAAAAAGTGGAGAAATGCCTTTCAATTTTCTTCTATTATTTGAATGGTTCCCTTGCATTAAAAGGTGGGGAAATGCCTTCTAATCTCTGTTATTTGAATGATTTTCCCTTAGCAGTTAAAAAAAGGTGGGGAAATGCCTTCAATTTTCTATTACTTGAATGGTTACCTTGTATTACAGTTAATGATCTTTTAATCTTAAATTCTAATCTGATGGCCAAGCATTGAAGATGCTGACATATTTATTGTCCATAACTTCCTTGCATTTATGAAGGCATCCGTTAACATGTTTACTTTTCTACATTTACCTAATCACATTATAAATTTACTGTAAAAATACATAATTGCCACGTTCAAATGATTAAGGAAGATTAAAATATATGCAGACCGTTTATATCATTAAGAAACACTCTGCACACGATTTCATTTTGATGGCAATCATTCATTTTTTATATCTGAAAAGTTGTTTGATATAACCTGCACGGACGTTTTATGTGCGCTCTGTGTTGGAGTCACGGCTCAGTCACGGCTCCCCCTTTCGCCGTTCTCCAGCCGCGAGTCGGCTGTGCTAGTTTAAGTATCAATTAAAATATGATTGAGCATTAAAATGCCAGAAAATACACATCGATAAATATATTCAACCTACGAAAATGGAGAAGAGCTCATGTAAAATGAGCAGACAATCGTTGGCAGAGATTTACCACGTCGTGTTCAGAGGGTTTTGTTCACTGAACAATTGAAAATCCCTTCGAAGTTTATAAATGTTTAAGCAAATGCCGTGGTGAATTCTTTACAGATTTTTAAGGCGTCCGTGTTTTTATCGACCTTCAGTAGCCATCCCCTTCCAACCGATTGATTTGCACCGATATCGATGCAATCTACATAGACATGGGCATACGATTTGTAATCTTTAAACAATATCGAATCTTCCGTCCACATAAATATATGAAGGCTTCTTCCGCCTTCTTCTCCACCATGGGAACTGTACTGAGTTGGGGAATGATAATCATATGAATCTGGATAAAATTTTACACGCAAGGTACAACGATGGGCAGCGTGTAGTGATAAAGAAGATAAGTATTCCACCATATAAATGGAAATTTTCTATTTTCACAACTGACCGAGTTGTTGTTGTAGGAGACACGATATCCACCATATTCATTTGAAGGTTAAACACCTCCATAGTACACCGGATTTCTCCCTCATCTAACAGCTGCACAAAATCAATAAATTCATTTCAGTTGACTCATATAAAATTCAAAGTATTTATTGTGATCGATTCAAATATATCTCGTTCCTTGACGGAAATTAGACACCCACCATTTCAGTATCTGCTTTTCCGGTAAAAATGACCATGGATAGCCTTTCACGAGATGGATAGCCTATCATAATTTCCAACAATGTAGAATTCCTCCTTAAGGGCATCAACAAAAGCTACCCAAGTGAGTTAGTTCTAAATGTTGTAGACTTTCAAGTATCTTTCGGTAACTTTCCCACTAATCTTTGACATGGGGAAGGGCCTTAAGGAGCACAAAGGTGATCTTTTTGATGTCTAAGAAAATTTTAACATAGCAATAACCCTCTAACATATTTAACCATTTATCCAAAGCATATACATCTATCTTTCCTTCAAATAAATGAATGTCAAATTTAACTTGTACCTTGAAGGGTGTTTCACCTCTGAAATGGTTGATTATTGAAGGTGTCTCGATCGCCATTGGCAGTGGTTGAAGGATCTGGGTGAAATTTTCATCATCAATCTTTTCATCGACCATGGGAGGCTTCTTGGGCCAGTGAGAGTGGTCTTCCCCAAGCAAAATTAGTTCAAGACCCAACTTTCTATACCCTAACCTCGTTGGGGACATGCACCAAAAAACAACAAAGAGTAGATTGCTCTAATACCACTTATTTGAATTATACAGAGAACAATTGATGAAAGGAAGGAATGTGATGGAAACACACATACACAAATATTGTAGAGAGAACAATAATATAGTGAGGACCAAATTCTATTAATAAAGGAAATCGGAAAATATTGTGAAATGCAAAGCAATACAAACCAGCTAGAATGGTGGTAGCTTATCTCTAAAGAGAGAGGTGTCGACTACGCTCATTTGTAAGATGATCATTACAAGAGGTTTACATTTCATTTTAACATAAAGTAATAAACCCCAAAGATAAAAACCATATCCCTAGGAGACAAAGTGAACAAAACAAATGTAGGACCTGAGAAGTCTAGTTGATACATCAAACTTCCCGGGGCCACAACTTCTTCATACAAACTCTGTTTGAGGGGCATAATAACCCATTGGAAATATCTTGGTGAGAAGAGAATTTCGAATCAAGGAATAGGAATTCCATGGCAAACCTAATATTTCACAGGTCTTAAAAACTTGTTAGAAGTTTAGGACCTAAAATATTGGAGAAAAATTGACAATATGGGGAATTGTTACAAGTTAGTGGAAGGGGTGGGTGACCACTGATATCCACCTAGATCACATCAGTTGTGTTCAACACATAAATCTTGTGAAAATTCTTGGTTTCTCTTTTGAAGGCTAAAAAATGATACTAATTTAGGAATACCTCCAAAATAGTAGTTTCAAAAAGATTATATTCATTTTCTTCTCATTCTTAATTGTTCCATGGATCCTAGATTCATTTGTTTGAAGACCAACTGAAACTGAGTTCCTACTCTGTTTCAGTTGGTCTTCAAGCATGAAGGTGAAGATGCAAAATTTTCCAAGTCTAAGGTGGAGTATAGTCCAATAGGTACATCAATAGTGGAGTTGTCGTGATCAGTCTCCAAGTGGGAGATTGTTGGTTATGGAGCTTGATTATCTTCATGATTTAGAGGTTTGTTTTAGTTTTGGTTGGACCCCATTCCCTAATGGGGGGGGGGGGATTTCTCCCC
>JZKD02S1558331.1:381321-417706 GCA_000966675.3 Picea glauca | reverse complement strand
TTGTAGCCCCCTCTGGCGAGGGATTCAGGAGCAGCACCCCCAAAGAAAAATATTGGAAAAAATTTCCTTGTAAAATATTGTAATTTTGTAGTCAATCTAGAATTTTCATTATAAGGTCGCAGATATGACGATAGAATTTTATTTTAAGGTTTTTTTCCCTAGAAGGAAACCCTCTCTTATGCAAGAATTGTATTGCGGTTGTGCATTATTGCGAATGTTGTATTCTAAGAGAGGATACTGTAAGAGAAATAAGAGGAAGTTACAATAGTTGAGTTGTAGGTTGTATCCATTCATTTTGCTAGATAATAAAAAGGAAGGACCTCGCAATTTCTCTGGTGGACGTAGCCCACACTGGGTGAACCACGTATATCTTTGTATCTATTGTATTGTGTATCTTCTGTGTTTTAATTCCACATTTGTTTTTTTTTATTTCTCCGTGATCCTGTTTTTCTAACAAATAATATCAACGCGAAAGGTAACTTGCAGGAAAAGAGGGTTCCTGGTTCGAGTGGGAGAAATGGTGGAAGATGTAAAGTTTAGGGTCGAGAAATTT
This sequence comes from Picea glauca, assembly GCA_000966675.3. NCBI lineage: Eukaryota > Viridiplantae > Streptophyta > Pinopsida > Pinales > Pinaceae > Picea > Picea glauca. Next base: position 417,153 of record JZKD02S1558331.1, on the reverse strand, counting down.
AATGGCCAAAACTACCATTTATGGAAGATGCAGATGGAATATTGTTTATATCAAAAGGATCTCTTCCTACCATTGGGTGGAATAGCAAAAAATATGATGGCCATGAAGGACGAAGAATGGGAGGTTCTCGACAGAAAGGCACTGGGAATGATACAGATGAGCCTAACAACATCGATGGATTTCAATATTTCAAAAGAAAAGACAACAAAAGAAATGATGGATGAATTAACTAAACTGTATGAAAACCCTCGGTGTCCAATAAGGTATTTCTAATGAAGATATTATTTAATATGAAGATGTCAGAAGGTGGGTTTGTTGCAGATCATTTAAATGAATTTAATATGGTTACTAATCAACTAATTTTTGTAAAAGTGGAATTTGATGATGAATTCAAGGATCTTCTAATCCTGTGCTCATTTCCAGAAAGATGGAATGGCTTGGTCATGGATGTAATTGATTTTGTATCTGGCTCAAAAGCTCTAAAATTTGATGATGTTGTTGGTGTTATCCTTAGCGAGGAAATGTGACAGAAAAACATAGGCGATACATCAGGTAATGTGTTAAACATGGATAACATAGGAAGATAAAATGATAGAGGAAATGGATTAGGGAAGCATGGGAATTCTAGGAAGGGCGGATCCAAATCCAGTCTGGAAAAGATAAAGTGGTGGAATTGTGGGAAGAAAGGATATCTAAAGAAAGACTGAAGAGCTCTAAAGAAACAAAGAGATGGAAAACAAGAGGAACATCAAGAAGCAAATGTAACAGGTGATGTGTTACAAGATTCTTTGATTCTTTCTATATATAATATTTATGAGTCTTGGGTAGTAAATTCAAGGGCTTTATTTCATGTCACACCCGATAGGAAACATTTTCTAGACTATGTTCAAGGTGATTTTGGACAGTTTCATTTGGGTGATGATGCACCATGAAAAATTGTTGGAATGGGAAAGGTACAAATAAAGCAAAAGAATGGAAACCAATGGGTGTTGAAGGAAGTAAGAAATGTTCCATATCTAAGAAAAAATCTAATTTCAACATAGAAGTTGGAAAGTGAAGGTTGTGTATCCATATTTACAGATAAGGCATGAAAGGTCACCAAATGATCATTAGTGATAGCAAAAGGAGAGAAGGTAGGTACATTGTATTTATGTATTGGTAATAATGATTCTCCTATCTCTTTAGCTTTTATAAGAGTGGATACAACATTTTGGCATAATAGGCTTGGACACATGAGTGAGAAGGGGATGCATATACTTCACAAAAGAAATTTGTTGCCAAATCTTAAACAAATTGATTTGGATTTCTGTGAGCATTGTGTTTATGGAAAACATAAGAGAGTTAGATTTCTCAGAGTCGAAAAAGAAAAGAAGAATGAAAGGTTAGAGCTTGTGCATATAGATGTATGGGGACCAACTCAAGTATCACATTTTGGTGGAATAAGTTATTATGTTACTTTTATTGATGATGTAACTAGAAAAACTTGGGTTTATTGCATTCGACAAAAATATGATGTTTTGTATAGTTTTAAGAAATGGAAAGCTTTGGTTGACAATGATATAGGAAAAAGGTTGAAGTGTCTCAGATAAGACAATGGAGGTGAAAATTGCAGCAAGGAGTTTGATGATTACTTGCAGGTCATGTACAAAGATTAGTTGTAGGGAAAGAAACATGAAAAATAAAACCTGAAAACACAGTGCTTGATGTGATCACTGAAAAAGAAATTCCCAAGGTACCAGAAAATAAAAATGTACAACAACATGAGAAGTAGGTACCTCAAACTCCTGCAAGTGTTGTTAGAAGATCTACCAGGTTAAGTAGACTCCCTGAACGATACTCTCGTTCATTTTATTATTTATTGTTGACTGATTCTAGTGAACCAAAATGTTATGAAGAGGCAATGCAGGTAGACACTAAAAAGAAGTGGGAGAAAGGCATGAAAGAGGAAATGAATTCCTTAGTAAATAACTAGACTTGGGTCTTGGTTCAGTTGTCTGTAGGAAAAAGAGAATTATAGAATAAATGGATTTACAAGTTCAAGGAAGAAGATGGAGGAAAAAAATGCTACAAGGCTAGACTTGTTGTGAAAGAGTTTTCTAAAAAGAAAGGTATATATTTTGATAAAATATTTTATCCTGTTGTTAAGATGACTTCAATTAGGACTATTTTGTGGCAGTAGAATATTTTCATCTTGAATAGTTAGATGTAAAACCAATTTTTCTCCATGGGGATTTGGAGGAAGAGATTTATATGCAGTAGCCACAGGGGTATGAGGTCAGAGCAAAGCAGAATTTGGTATGCATGTTGAAGAAGAGTTTTAATGGCCTAAAGCAAGTGCCAAGTCAATGGTATTTGATGTTTGACAGGTTTATGACAAAACAAGGTTATAGTAGATGTCATTATGATCACTGTGTTTATTTTAAAAGGCTAGAAAATGGAAGCTATATTATCTTTATGCAGATGACATGCATGTTGTACAGTCTAATATGTAGGATATAAATTTGCTCAAGAAGAAATTAGCTAATTCATTTGTGATGAAGGATTTGGGTGATGCAAAGAAAATCCTTGGTATGAGAATAACAAGAGACATGAAAAATCATAAATTGACATTGTCTCAAGGTGAGTACATAGAGAAGGTGTTGGAGAGTTTTAGAATGCAGAATGAAAAACCAGTTAGTACACCTTTGGATAACCATTTCAAATTAACTAAGAAAATGTGTCCCAAGACACATGAGGAGATAGAATACATGTCTAGGGTCCTTTATTCATCAGCGGTTGGAAGCTTGATGTATGCAATGGTTTACACAAGACCACATATTGCACATGCAGTGGGATTTGTGAGAAAGTATATTAACAATTCATGTAAAGAACATTGGGAGGAAGTAAAGTGGATTCTTAGGTATTTGAGAGGTACTTCTAGTCATGCATTATGTTTTGGAGGTTCAGACACTCATCTAAAGGGATATGTTGATTCATATATGGCAGGTGATAAAGATAGCAGGAGGAGCACCATAGGGTATGCTTTTACTATAGGTGGAATAACAACAAGTTGGATTTAAAAACTACAAAAGGTTGTTCAACTTTCAAGAACAAAATAATATTATGTTGTTTCTACAGAGGCTAGTATAGAAATGATTTGGTTACATAGGTTTATGAAGGAATTGGGAAATAAAAAGGAAAATAACAGGTTGTACTATGACAATGAGAGTGCCTGTAATATTCCAAATATAAAATAGTATGAGAACATAAATAATTAGCTAGAAATGGCAGATAAAAAATGATATAATCATAACTACGTTACAATAATATAACTATGGCAGAAAGAGCACTTTGATTACTGAGAGCAATGTTCACTTTCCTCTTCGAAGGGGAAACCTCCAGCTGATCAGAGCTCTATTACAATAATATCTAAGAAAAAACTTCTCATACCCTCTACTCCTATTTATACTAAATATGTCTATCCAAAAGAACAATCTAGAGGAAGATCCTTCTAGAAGTGGAAGCTTCTATTAGGTCTTCTTACATTTGACTTATTCTTCCTTATTGCTAGGGATTATTAATATTGACCTTTATTACATGGAAATATATTATTCTACCTACGTGAGGGGTTAGGTCCCTAACATTTCCTCCCCCTTAAAAACAACCTTGTCCTCCAGGCTTGAGATGAGGAAATTGTTCTAAATGGTTGTTGGTTACCAAGTGGCATCTATTGGAGTTATATACTTCCACTGGACTAACACTTCCTTGATGGTGTGCTGATGCAGATGACGCTCACGTTGGTCCAAAACTGCTTGTGGATGTAGCCAAATGGAGCCTTCTTCGTCAAACTCGGGAAGGTTGGTTTGAGTTTGGCACTTAGTTCCAATCACCTTCTTTAAGCAAGAAACATGAAAAACATGATGGAGCTTAGAATGACTAGGAAAATATAACTGATAAGCCACATGTCCCACATGATTGAGAACGGTATAAGGACCATAAAATTTGGGCTCCAGTTTCTGACAATGGTCATCCTCGAGGGAGTTTTTCTTATAAGGTTGCAGTCGAAGAAACACCTGATCTCCTTCTGCAAATTGACGTTCAAAGAGATCTTGATCTGCTTGTTTCTTCATGTGATTCTAGGTCATGAACAAATTCTCTTTAAGGGTACGGAGAATAGCCTCTCGAACTATAAGCATTTGGTCAACCGCCCGGACCTTCGAGAAACTTGGCAAGTATGAGAGAACTGAATGTGGATTTTGTCCATATACCGCTTCAAAAGGAGTCATGTGGGTAGCTGTATGGTAAGAAGTGTTGTACCACCATTCAAATAGTGGTAACCATTAAGCTTGTTAATTTTTCCTTTCTGGTGCAAAATACTTCAAATATGTTTCCAAACACTTGTTGAGAACTTCATTTTGACCATCAGTATGGGGATGATAAGTTGTGCTGATATGCAAATGGGTGCCTTGTAGCTTGAATAGTTCTTGCCAAAAATTGTTGGTGAAAGTTGGGTCGCAATAAGAAATAATAGAATGAGGCATGCCATGAAGCTTGAAGACCCGATCCATGAAAAGTTTAGCCACATTGGAGGTTGTAAATGGGTGTTGAAGAGCACAAAAATGAACATACTTGAAAAGACGATCAACTACCACCATGATGAATGATTTATTGCCCGATTTAGGTAAGCCTACAATAAAATCCATAGAGATATCCCTCCAAATAGCAGGTGGAATCGTAAGCGGTTGTAGTGTGCCAGGATATTTGTCTGTTTCTCCCTTGTTGCATTTACAAACATCACATTCTACCAAAAAATTGTGAACGTCATGTTTCATACCATCCCAGAAAAAAGAACATTTTACCCAGTGATAAGTTTTGGTAAACCCTGAGTGCCCAATGATGGGTGTAGCATGAAGCTCAAAAAGTACCATAGATTTAAGTTTTGACTGTTTACTTAAATACAAACGAATTTTGTATCGAACCTCATCATTGAGCCAAGAGTACCCTGGGGAAACTGGAGAATTGGCTTGAAATTGTTGTATCAGATGTAGACTTTTGGGATTGTGTAGCCATTCCTAGTGAACAATTTGGAGCCAATATGGTACAATGAAGGAGAGAGAAAAAAGGGACCCTTCATCTTCATATTTTCTGGAAAGTGCATCAACAACCACATTGTGTTTGTCTTTCTTGTAAATGATATCATAATCATATCCAAAGATCTTAGTCACCCATTTTTGTTGCTATGGGGAGGAAAGGCATTGTTCCAGAAAAAACTTGAGGATTTGATGATCTGTCTTAATTTGGAAGCATTTCCCCAATAGATAAGGGCACCAAAGATCGATGGTATGCAAAATAGCCAACATTTCCTTTTCATAGATTGATTTGCCCAAATTTCACTCTGATAATTGTTTGCTGGTAAAGGCAAAAAGGTCGACCCTCTTGCATAAGGACTTCTCCAATTCCTTTCCCAGAAGCATCACATTCTAGGACAAAGGTCTTTGTGAAATCAGGAAACGCTAGGACTAGAGTGGTGCACATGGCCATCTTCAAGGTTTGAAAAGCCTGAGAAACTGTTGGAGTCTAAGTGAAAGAATTATTTTTAAGGAGAGTAGTGAGAGGTGATGCAATATTTCCATAATGCTTAACAAACTTGCAATAATAACCTGTTAAACCCATAAATCCACACAATATTTTGAGAGTCTTTGGGTGAGGACAATCTTGCATAGCTTCAATCTTTTTAGGATCCACCCTGACACCAGCCTTGCCAACAATATGACCCAAGTACTCGACTTCCGAGGCAACAAAAGCACAATTATATTGTTTGAGAAAAAGTTGGTACTAAGAGAGTAGATGGAGAAATCGATCCACATGATCAAGATGGGATGTCCAGGTTTTAATATATATGAGGATATCATAAACAAAAACTAAGACAAAATGACGGAAGAAATGATTCATGAGGCTTTGAAAAGTGGAGGGATCATTACACAAGCCAAAGGGCATGACCAAAAAATCACAATGGACCTCATTAGTTATAAATGAAGTCTTAGGAATGTCTTCCTCGTTCATACGTATCTGGTGGTAGCCAAAACAAATATCAAGTTTAGTAAATAACTGGGCACCACTTAATTCATCTAAGAGGTCATCAATGACATGAATGGGAAATTTGTCTTGAATGGTGAGTTTGTCGAGGGCGCAGAAGTCAGGACACATGTGCCAAGAACCTTGTTTCTTAAGGACCATGACCACATGAGAAGAGTAGGGGCTTGTACTAGGGAGGATAACACCCGCGTTGAAAAATTATTGAACAATTATCTCAATTTCATTTTTTTGGGAAAAAGGATGACGATAGGGTTGGATATTGGGAGGAAGGATTCCGAGGACAAGGGGAATGGAATGATCATGAATACCATAGAAAGGAAGGAGTCCCTAGGAAGTGGAAAAAACCACTTGATGTTTAGAGAGGACGGATTGGAGGTCCTGCGGCACATAGGGTGTCTCAGTGGTTTGAATGTTATGGAGTTGTGAAATAATGTCAGAATGATTTTTTTTAGCATCTTTTCCATGCGATGCGAACTGATGATCTCCAGGGAACAGACAATGATGTCTTGGAACTTATGTTGTTGTCCCTCCTGGTCAAATTGCATGGTTAATTTCTTAAAATTCATGAGAATGGGACCCAAACTCCTTATACATTCTGCACCCAACACGATGTCACAACCACCCATGTCAATAGCAAACATATGAGATTTCATGTGGTACTCACTAATTTGGAGACACACATTTTCACAATTCCCTCCACATTTCATGGACCCTCCATTGGCAATCATGATTTGAAAATTATTGACGACAAAGATATAGCAATTAGTTTCTTGGGCAATGCAATGATGAAAAAAATTATGCTTTCTTCGACTATAAAAAAGAATGACGACCTTCCTATGCTTATTGTAACCAATTATCTTGAGGGTTTGGGGAGAAGAGAAGCGAGTGAGAGCATTGAGGGAAATGATTGGTTCTACTTTGGGAGGGTCTGAGGGAGGGGTCATGTCAGTGGGTTCAGGTGACACGACCACAAGGGGAATATCAACATTGTCTTCTGAAACATTCTCTGAGATGGCCATAAAAATATTTTGTTCCTTACACTTGTGCCCAGGAAAATATTTTTCATCACAATTATAACAAAGGCCTTTGAGTTGGCGTTCAACCATTTCTTCCCTGGTCAATTTCTGGATCTTTAGTGGAGTATAAGGAGGAGTGGGAGTGACTGGTTTAGTGCGAGGAATAAATGAGGGTTTTTGGTTTTGAGAATATACAACTTGTTGTGCTTCGTTAGCTCTTTTAGTAGCATCCACCTAACTTTGAGGCTGAGCCATGAGGACATGGGAACAAATCTCATCCTTGAGGCCACTGATAAAACATTCTAAAAAAAAACCATCATACATGCCCTTTGTACGGAAAGCCAATCGCTCAAATGCAGCTCTAAAGTCTTCCACTATGCCAGATTGTTTCAACTTTGTCAAACGACCTAAATGGTTGGTGTCAGTGTCAAAGCATTCATAAAGATCTGCCACAAAGTGTGTCGAAGCCACATACCCTTGGCATACATTTTTTGTCCATTTCCACCATTGCCAACGTTCTTGATCTAAATGGAGAACACCATATCGGAGTTTGGACAACTCATATGTGATGCCATACAAAGAAAAATAATGTTCCATTTGAGTTACCCAGTCAATGGGATCTGAGCCATCAAATTTGGTCACATCCATACGCGGAAGGCGTAGGTCACGTTAAAAGTGATGGGGATGAAAATTCTGGGAATGAGAGGAAGTTTCACCTTCGGTTTGCAAAGGTGGGTTAGATGAAGGAAGATCTGCAGGAATATGCAGCTTCGCGCAGATCATCGTAGTGAAGCAGACAAACTGGGTATTGGAGGATTCAAGCTAGGTAGCGAGATCTTGTTTGAGGTCCTGTATTTTGGCGTTGATGGAGGAATGCATGTTTCTATTGATGGTGGAAACATCAGAACTGATTTCTGTCGCTTCTTGTTGGGTTTCTGTGAAATTAGAGTACAAGGAATTGAAGCGAGCTTCCAAGTCTTGGCTATGGGTGTGGGCCATGATGAAGAGGGAACACGAAAAAGGGGCAGGTGAGAGCACACCAAAATTGGGTTATGGGTGAAGTGTATCACAACGATCAGGGAGACAAGTGGAATCCAATGGGGTAAATCCTAAATAAGGGTGTTGGAAGGCGGTTGGGTCCACGAGAAAAACATTTGCTGAAAAATGATAGGTATGATTGCGATAAGGGTGAAGAGAGGAATCCAACATGATAGGTCTCAAATAATGGTGCCGACAGGATCCAATTTTTTTTTTTACTCCTGCGGATTTATACTTCGATCTGAAGAATACTGCAGTGACGAAATTACCAAATGCTTCACAGAAAGAAATGTGTAGTAATTTTGTAACCCGAATGCATGAGACATAATTACGTGGAAATAGATCTTGTCTGTTATGTTTTTGTTTCCATCCCAAGGGTTAGGGTATTCAAGGGTTCTGCAGACAAGGTTTTTCCCTATGCTATAGCTCTTTGATATACATGCAAGGTCCAACAATAGTACTCGACCCAATATCTCAAGGAACCAACTAAGGAGGCTATATCGTGCCCTTAGCTGTACTACCCAACTACCCAAGTACTAGAAAGTATCTTTCTGAGTGTTTTTCTCAGTGGAACTATAGCAGTCAAGAGGCCGATCGGTTTATCTATGGAGGCCTTCAGGAGATCTAGGCCAATATGTATATAGGTGTTGTCTGATGCACTACCACTCGAAGGGGTACCAACATGGGTTACAAGGGTGGCCAACAGATGTTCACTTAAGTACCCCTTGTATTTTCTGCATATATGAATCCCCGACCGTGGGTTTATGCACGTAACACCAAATCTCTGTAGCTTAAAGACGTTGGAATACATCTCTACCCTGAAAAAAAATTACCCACAATTTTTTGCCAAAGAAGGTTCTCTGATACCACTTTTAATATTCCAAATACACAATAGTATGCATAACATAAATAATTATCTATAAATGTCATATAAACAATGATATAACTAGACCTATGCCACAATAATACCATAATATTACCGGAATAACACCAGAAATAACACTTTGATTACTGAGAGAAATGTTCACTTGCCTCTTCGAGGGGGAAACCTCCAGCATAGCATAGCTCTATTACAATAATATACAAGACAAAGATTCTCATACCCTCTACTCCTATTTATACTAAATATGTCTATCCAAAATAACAATCTAGAGGAAGATCCTTCTAGAAGCATAAGCTTCTATTAAGTCTTCTTACATTTGACTTATTCTTCCTTATTGCTAGGCCTTATTAATATTGACCTTTATTACACGGAAATATATTATTGTACCTACGTGAGGGGTTAGGTCCCTAACAATTCCATTCATCTTGTAAAGAACTTGGCCTTCCATTCAAAGACTAAGCATATACATCTCAGGTACCATTTTATACAATCCGTCTTCGAAGATGGACATTTGAAGTTGGAAAGGATACATACTAGCCAGAATCCTGTAGGGATGTTAACAAAGGGAGTAACCAGGGAGAAACTGAGTTCCTGCTTAGTTACAGTTGTTCTTCAAGCATGAAGGTGAAGATGAGATTTTTTTTAGGTCCAAGGTGGAGTATAGTCCAACAGGTACATCAGTAGTGGAGTTGTTTTGATCAGTCTCCAACTGGGAGATTGTTGGTTGTGGAGCTTGATTATCTTCCTAATTCAAAGGTTTGTTCATCCGTGATTTGACCCCATTCCCTAATGGGGATGGCGTGGGGGTGCTTTCCCCCCCACAACTATCTCCAGGGGGGTCCAAGGGGGGGCGATGAAATTTTTTTGTAGCCCCTCCCTGGCAAGGGATTCAAGGGCAGCGCCCCTGAACTGAAATATTGGGAAAAATTGCATCGTAAAAAGTTGTAATTTCGTATTCAATCTGTACTGTTCATTATAAGGTCACAGATATTACGGTAGAAGTTATTTTTAGGGTTTTTTCCCTACAAGGAAACCCTCTCTTATGAGGGAATTATATTACAGTTGTGTATTATCGTGAATGTTGTATTCCAATAGAGGATGCTACGAGAGAAAGAAGAGCAATTTACATCGGTTGAGTTGTAGGTTGTATCCCTTCATTTTTCTAGATAATAAAATGGAAGGACCTGGCATTTTCTCTGGTGGAAATATCTCAGATTGGGTGAACCACGTATATCTATGTCTTTATTGTATTGTGTATATTATGTGTTTTATTTCCACATTTGTTTTATTTTATTTCTCCGCGAATCTATTTTTCTAACAATTGGTATCAGAGTGAAAGTTAACTCACAGGAAAAGAGGGTTCCTAGTTCTAGTGGAAGAAATGGCGGAAGATGGAAATTTTAGGGTCAAGAAATTTAACGGTCAAAACTACCAGTTATGGAAGATGCATATGAAAGATTATTTATATCAGAAGGATATATTCCTACCATTGTTCGGAATAACAAACAAGTTGATGACCATGAAGGATGAAGAATGGGAGGTTCTCGACATAAAGGCATTGGGAACGATACGACTAAGCCTGGCAACTTCGGTGGCTTTCAATATTTCAAAATAAAAGACAATGAAAGAACTGATGGATGCATTAGATAAACTATATGAAAAACCCTTAGAATCTAATAATTTATTTATAATGAAGAGATGATTTAATATGAAGACGTGAGAAGGAGGGTCTATTGTAGATCATTTAAATGAATTTGATACATTTACTAATCGACTAAGTTATGTAAAAGTGGACTTTGATGATGAGGTCAGGGATATTCTAATCCTGTGCTCATTGTCAGAAAGTTGGAAAGGCTTGGTCATGGTTTTAAATAACTCTTTCTCTAGTTCAAACACTCTAAAATTTGATGATGTTTTTGGTGTTATCCTTAGTGAGGAAATGCGACTGAAAAACACAGATGAGACATCAGGTAATTCATTAAACATGGAGACCAGGGGAAGATAAAAGGATAGAGGAAAGGGCTTAGGGAATCGTGGTAATTCTAGGAAGGGAAGATCCAAATCCAGAATGGGAAAGATAGAGTGGTGGAATTGTGGGAAGAAAGCACATCTGAAGAAATACTGCAGAGCTCCAAAGAAACAAAGAAATGGACAATAAGAGAAAAATCAAGAAGCAAATGTAACATGTGATGTGTTACAAGATGCTTTGATTCTTTCTATAGATAATATTTTTTAGTCTTGGTTAGTAGATTCAAGGGCTTCATTTCATGTCACGCCCCATAGGAAACATTTTCTAGATGATGTTCAAGGTGATTTGGACAGGTTCATTTGGGTGATGATGCACCATGAAAAATTGTTGGAATGAGAAAGGTACAAATAAAGAAAAAGAATGGAAACCAATGGTTGTTGAAAGAGGTAAGACATGTTCCAGATCTAAGAAAAAATATAATTTCAATAGGGCATTTGGCAAGTGAAGGTTGTGTATCCACATTTATAGATAAGGTGTGGGAGGTCACCAAAGGATCACCGATGATAGAAAAGTGAGAGAAGGTAGGTATATTGTATTTATGTATTGGTAAAACTAATTAGTCTATCTCTTTAGCTTCTAAATGAGTGGATACAACACTTTGGAATCATAGGCTTAGACACATGAATGAGAAGGGGATGCAAATACTTCACAAAAAGAATTTGTTTCTAGATCTTAGACACATTGATTTGAATTTTTGGGAGAATTACGTTTACGAAAAACAAAAGAGAGTTAGATTTATTAATGTTGGAAAACAAAAGAAGAATGAAAGGTCAGAGATTGTGCATACAGATGTATGGGGACCAACTCATGTATCATCTCTTAGTGTCTCTCGTTATTATGTTACTTTTATTGATGATGAAACTATAAAAACTTTGGTTTATTGCCTTCGACAAAAATATGATGTTTTTGATACTTTTAAGAAATGGAAAGATTTGGTTGAGAATGAGACAGGAAAAAGGTTGAAGTGTCTCAGATCAGACAATGGAGGTGAATATTGCAATAAGGAGTTTGATGATTACTGTTCATACCATGGGATTTGTAGAGAAAAAATAGTTCCAGGAACACCACAAGCAAATGTTGTGTCAGAAAGGATGAACAAGACAATCATGGAGTGTGCCAGGAGTATGAGATTGCATGATGGGTTTCCCTTACAGTTCTGGGCAGATGTTGTAGATATTTTTGTTTACTTAATAAAAAGAGGACCTTCAAGCTCTTTAAATGGTGGAATTCCATATGAGGCATGGACAGGTAAAAATGTAAACTATTTTTTTTAAGACTTTCGGTTGTGAAGCATTTGTCCATATTGATAAAAAAGATAGAACAAAGCTTGAGGAAAAATCCAAGAAGCGTACCTTTATTGGATACGATGTTAATGATTTTGGTTATCGCTTATGGGATTATGAAAATCCTAAAATCATTAGGAGTAGAGATCTCATATTCAATGAGAAGGTCATGTACAAATATCAGTTGCAGAGAAAATAACAGGAAAAAAAAACCTATAATACACAGTGCTTGATGAGATCACTGAAAAATAAATTCCAAAGGTACAAGAAAATAAAAATGTACAACAACAGGAGAAACAGGTACCTCAAACTCTTGCAAGTGTTGTCAGAAGATCTACTAGTTTAACTAGACCCCCTGAATGATACTCTCCTTCATTGTATTATTTATTGTTGATTGATTCTAGTGAACCAAAATGTTATGAAGAGGCAATGCAGGTAGAAACTAAAAAGAAGTCGGAGAAAGGCATGAAAGAGGAAATAGATTCCTTGGTAAATAACCAGACTTGGGACTTGGTTCAATTGCCTGCAGGAAAAAGAGCATTGCAAAATAAATGGGTTTACAAGTTGAAGGAATAAGATGGAAGAAAAAAATAGTACAAGGCTAGACTTGTTGTAAAGCGGTTTGCACAAAAGAAACGTATAGATTTTGATGAAATATTTTCTCCTGTTGTTAAGATGACTTCAATTAGGACTATTTTATGTCTTGTGGAAGTAGACTATTTGCATTTTGAACAATTAGATGTAAACACATCTTTTCTCCATGGGGATTTGGAGGAAGAGATTTATATGTAGAAACCACAGGGGTATGAGGTCAAAGTGAAGGAGAATTCGGTATGCAGGAAGAAGAAAATATTGTATGGCCTAAATCAAGCTCCAAGGCACTGGTATTTGAAGTTTGACAGGTTTATGGATGAACAAGGTTACAATAGATTTCATCCTCATTGCAATGTTTATTTTAAAAGGCTCGAAAATGGAAGCTATATTATCTTACTATTGTATGTAGATGGCATGCTTGTTGTGGGGTCTAATATGAAAGATATAAATTTTCTCAAGAAGAAATTAGCTAATTCATTTGCGATGAAGTATTTAGGTGTTGCAAAGAAAATACTTGGTATGAGAATAACAAGTGATGGGAAAAATCACAAATTGACTTTGTCTCAGGGTGAATACATAGAGAAGGTGTTGGAGAGGTTTAAAATGTAGGATGCAAAACCAGTTAGTACACCTTTGGCCAAACATTTCAAATTAAATAAGGAAATGTGTCCCAAGACACATTATGAGATATAATACATGTTCAGGGTCCATTATTCATCAATAGTCGACAACTTGATGTATGTGATGGTTTTCACAAGAACAAATATTGCACATGCAATGGGAGTTGTGAGAAGGTATATGAAAAATCTAGGTAAAAAAAATTGGGAGGAAATAAAGTGGATTCTCAGGTATTTGAGAGGTGCTAATAGTCATGCATTATGTTTTGGAGGTTCATACATTGTTCTACAGGGATATGTTGATTCATATATGACAGGTGATAAAGATACCAGGAGGAACACCACATGATATGTTTTTACTGTACGTGGAACAATGGTAAGTTTGATTTCAAAACTACAAAAGGTTGTTTCACTTTAAACAACAAAAGCAAAGTATGTTGTTTCTATAGAGGCTAGTAAAGAAATTATTTGGTTATAGAGGTTTATGGAGGAATTGGGAAAGAAGCAGGAGAATAGAAGGTTGTACCGTGATAGTGAGAGTGCCATTCATCTTGCAAAGAACTCAACCTTCCTTTTAAATAATAAGCATATTCAACTCAACTACCATTTCTTACAATCTGTCTTGGACGATGGACATTTGAAGTTGGAAAAGATACATACTATCCATAATCCTACATAAATGTTAATAAAGGGAGTAATCAGGGAGAAATTGAGTTCCTACTCAGTTTTAGTTGGTCTTCAACCATGAAGGTGAAGATGCGAAATTTGTCAGGTCCAAGGTGGAGTATAGTCCAACAAGTACATAAACAATGGAGTTGTTGTGATCAATCTCCAAGTGGGATATTATTGGTTGTGGAGACTGATTATATTCCTAATTCAGAGGTTTGTTTCATCCATTCTTGGACCCCATTCCCTAATAGGGGGGTGTCATAGGGATTCCCCCCCACAAATTTTGCAAGGGGGGTCCAGGGGGCGAAGACAATTTTTGTAGCACCTCTCTAGCGAGGGATTCAGGGGTATCGCCCCTGAAGCTAAATATTGGAAAAACTTATCTTGTAAAATATTGTAATTTCGTAGTCAATTTGGACCATTCATTATAAGTTTGCATATCTAACGACATAAGTTGTTTTTATGTTTTTTTTTCTTTGAAGGAAACCCTCTCTTATGAGGGAATTGTATTGCGGTTGTGTATTATCTCGAATGTTGTATTATGAGAGAGGATACTGTGAGAGAAAGAAGAGGAAGTTAAAATAGTTGATTTGTAGGTTGTATCCCTTCATTTTGTTGGATAATAAAAAGGAAGGACCTAAAAATTTCTTTGGTGGACCTAGCCCACACTGGGTGAAATACATATATATGTGTCTCTATTGTATTGTGTATCTTTTTTGTTTTAATTCTGCATTTTTTTTATTTTATTGCTCCACGATCCTATTTACAAAAAAATGGTATCAAAGTGAAAGGTAAATCGCAGGAAAAGAGGGTTCTTGGTTCAAGTGGGAGCAATGACGGAAGATGGAAAGTTTAGGGTCGAGAAATTTAACAACCAAAACTACCAGTTATGGAAGACGTAGATGGAATATTATTTATATCACAATGATCTATTCTTACCATTGGGCATAATAGAAAAGAAGTCACCGGCCATGAAGGAAGAAGAATCAAAGGTTCTTGACATAAAGGCACTAGGAACGATACAACTAAGCCTAGCAGCGTCGATGGATTTAAATATTTCAAAAGAGAAGACATCGAAGGAACTGATGGATGCATTAGCTAAATTGTATGAAAAACCCTCGACATCCAAAAATGTATTTCTAATGAAGAGATTATTTAATATGATGTCATAATGTGGGTTTATTACATATCATTTAAATGAATTTAATACAGTTACTAATCAGCTAAGTTCATTAAAAGTGAACTTTGATGATGAGGTTAGGCCTCTTCTAATCCTGTGCTCATTTCTAGAAAGATGGAATGGCTTGGTCATGGCTGTAAGTAAGTCTGTCTTTGGTTCAAACAATATAAAATTTGATGATGTTGTTGGTGTTATCCTTAGCAAGGAAATGCGATGGAAAAGCATAGGTGAGACATCAGGTAATGCATTAAACATGGATATCATGAGAAGACAAAATGATAGAGGAAAGGGCTTAGGGAAACACAAGAATTATAGGAAGGGAATATCCAAATCCAGACTGAGAATGATAGAGTGGTGGAATTGTTGGAAGAAAGAACATCTGAACAAAGACTACAGAGCTCCAAAGAAACAAAGATATGGACAACCAGAGAAAAATCAAGAAGCAAATGTAACAGGTGATGTGTTACAAGATGCTTTGATTCTTTCTGTAGATAATATTTCTGAGTATTTGGTACTAGATTCAGGGGATTAATTTCATGCCACACCCCATAGGAAACATTTTCTAGATTATGTTCAAGGTGATTTTGGACAGTTTCATTTGGGTGATGATGCAACATGCAAAATTGTTGGAATGGGAAGGTACAAATAAAGAAAAAAATGGAATCAAATGGTTGTTGAAAGAGGTAAGACATGTTCTAGATCTAAGAAAAAATCTAATTTCAACTGGGCAGTTGGCAAGTGAAGGTTGTGTATCCATATTTACAAATAAGGCATGGAAGGTCACCAAAGGATCACTGGTGATAGCAAAAGGAGAAAAGGTAGGTACATTGTATTTATGTATTGGTAATATTGATTGTTCTATCTCTTTAGCTTCTACATGAGTGGATACAACACTTTGGCATCATAGGCTTGGAAACATGAGTGAGAAGAGGATGCAAATACTTCACAAAATAAATTTGTTCCTGTATCTTAAACAAATTGATTTGGATTTCTGTGAGCATTGTGTTTATGGAAAACATAAGAGAGTTAGATTTCTAAGAGTCAGAAAAGAAAAGAAGAATGAAAGGTTAGAGCTTGTGCATACAAATGTATGGGGATCAACTCAGGTATCATCTCTTGGTGGCTCTCGTTATTATGTTACTTTTATTGATGATGCAACTAGAAAAACTTCGGTTTATTGCATTCGACAAAAATACGATGTTTTTGATACTTTTAAGAAATGGAAAGATTTGGTTGAGAATGAGACAGGAAAAAGGTTGAAGTGTCTCAGATCAGAAAATGGAGGTGAATATTGCAACAAGGATTTTGATGATTATTGTTCATACCATGGGGTTCGTAGAGAGAAAACATTTCCAAGAACACCACAAGAAAATGGTGTGTCAGAAAGGATGAATAGGACAATCATGGAGCATGCAAGGAGTATGTGATTGCATGTTGGGTTTCGCTTACAGTTTTGGGAAGATGTTGCAGATATTGTTGTTTACTTAATGAAAAGAGGACCTTAAAGCTCTTTGGATGGTGGAATTCTAGAGGAGGCATGGACATGTAAAAATGTAAACTATTCTTTTTTGAAGACTTTCGGTTGTGAAGCATTTGTCCATATTGATAAAGAAAATAGATCAAAGCTTGAGGAAATATCCAAGAAGTGTTCCTTTATTGGATACGATGTTAATGATTTTAGTTATCACTTATGGGATTATGAAAATAACAAAATAGTTAGGAGTAGAGATGTCATATTAAATGAGAATGCCATGTACAAAGATCAATTGCAGGGAAAGAAACAAGAAAAACAAAAACCTGAATACATAGTGCTTGATGAGACCACTGAAAATTCCAAAGATACAAGAAAATCAAAATGTACAACAACAGGAGAAGCAGGTACCTCAAACTCCTGCAATTTTTGTTAGAATATCTACCAGGTTAAGTAGACCCCCTGAAACATAATCTCCTTCATTGTATTATTTATTGTAGACCGATTCTGGTGAACCAGAATGTTATGAAGAGGCAATGCAGGTAGACACTAAAAAGAAGTGGGAGAAAGGCATGAAAGAGGAAATGGATTCCCTTGTAAATAACCAGAATTGGGACTTGGTTTAGTTTCCTATAGGAAAAATAACATTGCAGAATAAATGGGTTTACAAGTTGAAGGAATACTATGGAGGGGAAAATGATACAAGGCTAGACTTGTTGTAAAGGGGTTTGCACAAAAGAAAGGTATAGATTTTGATGAAATATTTTCTCCTATTGTTAAGATGACTTCAATTAGGACTATTTTAAGTCTTGTGGCAGTAGAATATTTTCGTCTTGAACAGTTATATGTAAAACCATATTTTATCCATGGGCACATGTTGTGTTTTTTACAGAGCAAAAAATTGTGTCCAAAGACATCTTTCTTCCCTAAACAAAATTGCCAATTATTTTGAAATGAAAGTTAATGTAGAAAAAGGGGTAATGGTAATAGGTACTTCCAATAAGGATAGAGTCATCAAATTTAGTGGTGAAAAATTGGTCAAGGTAATTTTTTATTACAATTACTTGGGCCTTTAATTTGATTATAGATAGAATTAGAACTATTGTGAGGAGAAACAATGAATAGGGGGCATGAAGGCCTTCTATTCTATGCAAAATAAATCCAAAAAAATAAACTATGGAGTTGGAAACTGAGGATGTTTCTCTTTAGAAAATTAGTGCAAACAATAATTCTATATGGTTGTCTCATTTGAGCTTTAGTAATTTCTAAAGAATTTTGGAAGAAAGTCAAAAGAGTTTAGAAAAGGTTCTTAGTAGAGGAACAAGGTGAACTGGAATGGGTCACTATATAATTTGTCACCTATTTTGGTACTTTATATATGGAAAGATTGGAGAAAAAGGATTGTGGGGCCCCTTTTAGGGGTAATACTTTATTTGGTGATTTGGGGTTTTACCTCAAACTTTCAAACCATGTTTGAGGCATTAAACCAACATTTTGGGGGTCAAAACTATGTGAACAATGTTTGTAGCCTCTCAACACCATTGTACACATTGATAAATTTCCAACAATGTAATGATCACTTCAATCATAGTTTGTATGAGTGTAATGATCCCTTCGTTACAACTAGGAAAGCGAAGAACATAGGTATTTTTTTTTAAAGCATTAGGAAACTAACATCATCAATAAAATTCATAGTAGTGAATAATCTACGACATCATAAGTAAAAGCATTACAAGTGACCCATCATCATAATCCATAACGACGCAACCAATGCATCAATCATAATTAGTAATGATACATAATTAACACATCATCACATTAGATAACGACACAAAATCAATAAGTATCATAAATGGTAACGCAAGATCAGCTCATCACATAAATATAAAACATAGAAACTACCCACACAACCTACCCTGCAAGGTTAGGACCTCCAAGACACATAAGAAATGCTCAAGCCCAGGATTCATCTGATTGATTTTGACCATTTAAGGTCTCAAGGCTAGTGAATGTTCTAAGGAACAAGGAGGTGTATACATCCCACTGACACAATCAAGTCCAAAAACCAACTTGTTAAATCAAAAAAATCAACGATGATCAATGGTGCAATAGTGTTCTAATAACCAATCACACAACACATAAATTCCAAGGTGCAAGAGAATTTAATTACTAAAGAAATCATACAAGGACATAAGTTAAGGCACAATGTAATCAACTTTATTTTGTTTTCAAGGTGCAAAAGAATACATCTACTTTACTTCAAGGCACTTGATTAATCAATTTCTGAATTCAACCATAAATCAACATTATTCCAAGGTACACGTGCGATATAAATACTAAATTAACATAATCAACATAATTACAATGCACACAATTAATCTAAGCACTTAGGAAATCATACACCAACATTGTTACAATGTGTGCAAGTAATCTAAAGCGTAATCATTTAGGCATCATCATTAGTCCATAACACAAGAAAATAATTACTTAATCATTAGCATCATCCATGGTTCAAGGGAAATCAATACTCAATCATTTATAAATTAACATTTTTAGTGGCGCAAGAAGTAAACTACACACATGACCATTCATACATTGCTTTTACATCATGGTGCAAAATAATTATCAATTAAATTTAAGGCGCAAAAGAAGTCTAATCTATTAAATTCAGGGCGCAAAAGAATAATTACAAGGAAATCACACGTCAACCCCATTCAAGGCGGGAAGTAAATTTAATTACTAATTTAATCATGCATCACCATTATTTCAAGGTGCTAAAAATATAACTATCCATTAATCAACCCTCGGTTTATCATGATCCAATAAAATAAAATAACTTAAACTCAGACAAAATCAACAAACAAGCGCAAGGTTGAATAAGGAAGGTATGAGAATAAAATTTAACGTTCATAAGGCTGAGAACAACTTTTTAGCAAGGAAATCAGTTAATGCATTGACACTCGTTATTTTAAGGATCTAATATAATTATTTATATAGAATTTAAAACATTATTAACATAGATTCAACCTGACCAAGAAGAAATATATCTATTATTTATGTAATATGCATAAAGACAAATACAACCAAACATTTTATTTTTTATATAAAAAAAGAAAAAGTAGATTCATCCTGTCAAAGAAGAAAGCTATTGAGCATTGCCTCCAATTGCACCTATCAATTCAATTGTTTTTCTAGGAAGAATTTAATATATTCACAATATATTAGATGAATCTATAATAGATATGGATTCATAAGCATAAATAGTATGCAAATCCGGATTCAATAGTATTATTCTTTCTAGGTTTAGTATATTGGATAAATTTCATACATTGTAGATTGATAGGTATAAATGAATGCCAGCAAAAAGATTGGATACAATGTTGGGCATAGGAACAAGAAAACCGATGCAAGAGCATCATCAGCAAAGCCATGTGGGATGACAACCCAGTGCCTTAGCGCGCCTTTGAATCAATTCAGAATCTTAACACTTGCATCTCCTGCAAATATTTTTTTTGAACTGATTGAAAACTAAAGAAGATCAAAATGCCTGGGAGCTGAATGATCACGAGTGATCTGGGAGTTTCACTCCTAGACTTTAATATAATAGAACTTAAGTGGTAGTTAGTTTTTTTTCTTGATCACAAAGGTAGTTCTGAGAGGGAGTTAGTAGTTTTAGAGAGTTGTAGAAAGATCTCAAGATAGGAGAGGAGAGAGCGATAAGAGTCGGTTGCAGTCTAGCCTTTGTAAAAATATGTATAGACATTCAAAGATAATACAAAAGCATATTTTCCTGCATATGAGTTTCTGTGTGTTTATGTGTATTTGATGAATGTCATCTATGTGTGTTTGTGAGTTTATGTTGTAGATGTATGAGTTATATTTCATCTGCAGGGTAAGGATAGAATTCACTATATGTTAGAGAATTGTTGAATTGTTCTGGGTTCTTTAGGTTGTGCAAGGAGTGCACAACAGAGTATTGGAAAATCTGTAGCCAGTGCAAAGAGTGCGCATCTGAACTCTGTGGAGTCGGAAAAGAATGTGCCAGGAGGGTGCACTTGAGCAATGATAACTCAAGGGAAACCTCAAGGTTGTTGAATACCTTGGAGGGTAAACGGTGTAGAGGAAGAACAAAGGGACAAAGTCACTGAGAACTATGTAGAGATATGCCAGGTAGGCATTGAGCAGGTGTCATTGTGCACAAGGATAACTCTCTGTCGAGTTCAAAGAGAAGAGTATCAGAGAAAGATACTCACAGAGTTGTTGAAAACTCTGTAGAAAATGCTCAGTAAGGAGTGCTTTGAGAGAGAGGTTTCCAAGAGGGCACAATAACCATTTGAAGGGAGAAGAAGGGTTGAGACCCTTAGGAGACTGAGTAAACCCAAAATATTAGAAGAGATAACATTAGCATAAACAGAGAAGAGACCCAAAAAGTTGGGCTCACAAGAGGAGCAAAGGCTGAAGCCTTTGAACACTTACAAACTCTTCTAAGTCAGAAGAAATAAAAATCTCAGGAGGAGGAACAACAACAACCATTGGATCTATTGTTGGAAGAAATCAGGACCATTAGATTAGTTTCCAGGGAAGCGAAGGAAAGCGTCGAGGAGGAAAAGATCCCAGCCGTAGGATATGAGCATAGAGGATAGACAGTCATCCGATCAAGGTAAATTGCATGGACTATAATCCCTTTAGAGTGAACAGGAGAGAAGACTCAAGAAGTCTCGAAGTTTTGAAGCCAGTTGGAATTGTCCATCGTCCAGGGGGACAGGTGAAAGCATATATGAGATTTCGAGGAAAAACTTCACGAAATAGTGAAGTGTAGAGTGATTCTGGACCACCAGATCCAGAAGAGCATGTGGCAGAGATCCATGCACTCCGAGAAAAGGAGAAGGAACATGAAAGAGCATTAAATTTATGAAGTCCGAAGCTGTAGAGATATCCTAGCCGTTGGTTGGAAGGTGGATACATGGAAACATATAAGAAAGCTTGCGTATTCCTGATTTGGAGGAATTGTGCCAAGCAGTTAGCAATTTACACAAAGTTGTGAAGCATGAAGAAAATCTCAGTTGATGGTTGTAGAGGACGCGAAGAAAATATCAGTGGTTGGTTGTAGAGAGATGTGAACCATTGATCTGGTCCGAGAGATTTCGTCGATCCAGAATTTGGAAAAACTGAGAGGAGCAGAGTATAGATTTCATGAAGTCGTGAAGTGCAGAGTGATTCTGGACCGTTGTATCTAGGAGGACACATGGTGTTCGATCCACGACTCTGGATAAAAGTACTTTGGAGAAAGTGATGTAGTGAATAAGCTTGAAGCACTAGACATGAAGTGAAAAGTAAATATCAGTCATTGGCTGATTGGAGAGTTGAGGACTGTTGATCTGGTCTGAAATGTTTCGTCGATCCGAACTTCGGAAGAAGAGGGAGTAAGTTGCATGAAAAAGTTATGAAACACGGAGTTCCAGAATAGATCGTAACCATTGGTTGTGGAAGGAGTGTGGACCATAGATCTTGTCCGATGTAATGGAAGAGAATTTGTGAAGCGCGAAGTTGCGGAGTTATCAGGAGTTAAGCCTGGGGTCATAACCTGAGGTCATATGTGAGAAGGGCCTAGGAAGAGGAGCTAGCACCCATTACATTGGAATTTGCCAATTTGGAAATCAGAAGAATTGGCCACAACATATAGTGAAAACACCCAGAGCACGAAGCTCAGTAGCACCCTTTGAGTATGAGCCTGGTCACAGCCCGCGGTCACATGCAGTTTCCTCTAGAGGAAAAGAGGCTAAATCCTGAGATCTGGAATTAAATTTCCTTAGAGGATTCTATGGGTGTTTGAGAATCCTTTTTCATTGTTTTGAGCACGAGGAAGAAAATAGAGGCATGTGGATAAGGTTTTGTGGGCCTAGAAGAGGCTTGTAGAGTTGATATGACTCCTTGATAAGAACGATCCTAGACCAGGAGGTCATGCAGCCCTGAGGGAGAGTAGTGGGGTCTGCTTCACAAACATTGGGGGAAAAACAAATCAAAGGTGGTATCCATTGGTTAAAATCATAGAGGGAAAAAAAATTCGTAGGTGGTATCCAATGTTTAAAATTTGTTGAGGGTAGAAAAGGAAAAATGTAGATCATATTGATGCAACTTCATAGGGAAGAAGGTTAAAGGAACAGTTCCTTTGACTCCCAAAAACGCAGAGAATCAAGATGAAATTTTGTTGGACAGAAGGGTGAAGGCATAGATCCTTTGGCTCGCCAAAATGCAGAGACTAAAGATACAATTTTGCTGAGAAAAAATGCAAGGATACTCACCTTTACAAATCGTTGAGAGAAGGGTGAACCCGTAGAGAATTTAAAGGGAAAAATCGCAGGGTCTTTAAAGGGAAAAACACAGAGTCTTTGAAGGGAATTTTTGAGGGAATTTTAAGGGCGAATCATAAAGTCCTTGAACGGAAATTCACAGGGACTTTGAAGGGAGAACCGCAGAGACTTTAAAAGAAAACGCAGAGCGTGCCCTTCCCCAGACACTCAGGCATCCTTAAATCATGAAACTTTCATAGAACAAATGAGGATAGAACTCGCTGAGAAATGGGTTAAGACACAAGGTTTATAACAACCAAAACACAAAGAATCAAGTAAACAAATTTTCATTGAGAAAAGGAGGAAAACGCAGAATAGATGCACTCTCAACAATGCATAGATTAAAAAAAACTTCACCGAGCAAAGGAATAAAAATCAGAGTAGATGCACTCCCGACCAATGCATAGATTAAAGCAATTTTTGCTGAGCAAAGGAAGAAAACATAGAGTAAAGAATGGTTACTATGTTGAGCGCATTTTAAAGAAAATGAAGAGGGTAATGTCTCATATATTTTTAGGAAACGCATAGATAACCCTTGGGAAACCACCAATCGAGGATCGAAGAAATCAAGAGACCAATAAAAAAATAAAAACTTTCATGATGGTGATATAACAAGGGGAGAGAAGGCTATAAATTTAAAAATTTTCCTGAACTAAAATGAAGAAGAATTTTAACATCCTATGTGCATGAAATATAAAGAATTTTCCAATCGCATAATCAACTTATTCAATATTTAATCAATCGTTCCAAGATCATACAATTTTATGAGTCACCCAATGTAATATAATGATTTCTCAATCGATTCAGTACCCATAAAATAAATTTCTGATTTAAAAGGATATGATTAACTAACAACAATGGTAAATATCGTAACCGAATAGGTGAAAATATGATGGGCTTGATGATGATCCTTGGAGACAGGCATCCCTTCCTTCGTCACCTTTCTAATCGTTGAGACTTCACTGGTACCTCCCAACCAACGCTAGGGGTACTCTTCTTCGCCCTTAGCCCCCCGAGCCGCAAAGGGGCCACACACACACCACCAAAATCCTCTAGCTCCCAACTTTCCTCGCAAGGTAGAGACACCACTCTCTCTCTCAAGCTAGGTATCTTAACTCTCACAATTAAAACCAATCAAAATTTCTACAACATAACCTTACTCATAACTCGTGTGTTTCATTCCTCCACTCAGCCATTTGTTTTATAGAATTTCCTTAGTGACAACTTGTCATTCACACATTTAATTTGTTTTTCTAATTAAGAATTATTCCCCCCATATACTTGTCACTCGTTGCCTTAGTTGCACCAATAAATCCACAATTTAATCTAATTAAAAGTCAATTTCCATCAGCCATCCTAAAAGCGCTCCTAAAATCACTCATGGTTGTCCCTTTATTCCCTTTATT
This sequence comes from Picea glauca, assembly GCA_000966675.3. Lineage (NCBI taxonomy): Eukaryota > Viridiplantae > Streptophyta > Pinopsida > Pinales > Pinaceae > Picea > Picea glauca. The sequence goes on along the minus strand of JZKD02S1558331.1, from coordinate 392,542 downwards.
TCCTATTTATGACTAATTTCCTTCTAAAATGGAGTTGAGTTAAAATAGGAATGTTCTCTAGTTAAACTAGACTCTAGATACCTTTCTATGCTTACACATTCTTGTATGCTTTATTCATTTCTTATTTTAATTTCTAATTTGGTATTTTATGCATACATGTGTATTGTATTAAGTTTTTTAGATTTATTTTATCTCTCTTAATCTCTTAAGTTCGTTTACCTTTTTCTTCTTTCATCTAATTTGTAATTTAGTTTTTTTCTTCTCATTAACTTAGAATTAGGCTTAGTTAAATTTTTATTTGCAAAAGCTTTGACCATTAGGGATTATGATTAATAAATTCAGTCATTAATTAATTAATTAATCAATTAAATAATTAAGAAGTGCTCAAGATTTTACAGGTTTAACATTTACTCAAAGTTTTCTAGGCCACCTATATTCATTGACTCACCTTTTTAATACTGTCACGGGCCCTTCAAGATGCACTTTGTGCTCTAAGGGTGCCACTCGCCTTTGATTCAAATTTTAATTACGTGATGTGCCCTTCAATATGCATCACGTGCTCCAAGGGTGCCACTCACCTTTTACTGGTTTTGGTAGTTGTCCAACCCTTGGATTCAATACTCCATTCAGGTGACCTTGTGAGAGACTAAGGGCCTCTAAGGTATAAGTACCCCGCCATATTGTGCACCCCTTAAAATATTTGTGAGAAACTGTCTCAATCTTCCCTCACGACATCGCGGATCACTCCAACTAGGTAAACGTTAACCTACAGTTTGAGCCATGCTAGGAGCGCTAGTAGGTTGTGATAGGGTTTCTTCCACACCTCTCCCTTAATAAATGGTCTATGTGCATGGACCCTTTACTCCTTATGTGAGTCAGATTAGCAAGCAATTGTCATCCTACATCCATCAACGAAACACTGTCAATGATCCATAAACAACATCATAATATAATTGATCATATGTCACATATTCATAAATGAAATACTCAAACCAATACAATCCACTCCCTGACTCAATCTGGAGTCCAAGGAGGTCCATTGATGCCATTGACATCCTTAATCTTTCAAGTGTCCCTCGCACTCAGGGGAAACTCGTTAATAGCGTCTGTCAATACATAGATATCAAATAAACATAAATCATTATCCATCAACATCATCATAAGAACCCATAAGCGAAACATACAACCATATTATACTCAAACCGGATCACTTGCACGCAAGTTTCCTAAAAAATAAGTCAGTAACATGTGCTCGCAAGAGCGGGATGTTACATACAACCCCTCTTGTTTTAAACTTTTTCCCTAAGTTGTACTATATATAATGCAATAAATAAATCATTTGATAATATATATATGTCTAGCTATCAAATAAATAAGTAAATTGTTGGCGCATATCATATGCATCCTCCTAGGTAGTCAAGTGTGGACTATAATTGTGCCACTGTACGTTGACCATGTTGACTGTTTGACATCGCAACTGTTGAATGAAATGGTCCAAAATGCAGATTGGCTCCACTGTGAGTGCACCCTCATCCAACACCTCCAAGGAACTCATGTCAATCACATGTGTAGGATCACTAACATAATGTCTCAAAACAGATACATGAAAAACATCATGCATACGCCTCAAAGAATTAGGAAAGGCTAGTCAATAGGCAACAAGCCCTTTCTTTTACACAACTTCAAAAGGTCCCACAAACCTAGGAAAGAGTTTAACACCCTTTCCAAACTTGATTGAACTCTTGTACGGTTTCACACACAAGAAAATGTGATCACCAAATTCATAATTACGTTCAATGCAGTGCGCATGGACATAAAGTTTTTGTCAATCTTGCGCTTCTTTAGTCCTTTGTCTTATTGTTTTCAATTGTTATTCCATTTAATGGATCACTTCTGGTCCTACCAGGACCCTATCCTCAATTCGATCCCAACTCAATGGCATCCGACATGGTTTCCTGTAAAGAAACTCAAACGATGCCATATTAATGGTGCTTTGATAGTTGTTGTTGTTCAGTGAAAAGGCGTTCCCCTTCCTCTGGTTCTTCTGGTTTGCTTGGCTGGACTTTGGTGGTAGTGACAGTGGAACTGGGTTCAACATCGATAATCTTCTTCCCTCCTTCAGTATTTGACTCGAAATCATAATCATCCTATGACTTAGAAGCCTTCATCTTGGCCATGAGGGAATTCTTGGAGCGACATTCTTTGGTGGTGTGCCAAGGAATTTTATGGTACTCACACCATTTTCCCATGTCCTTATTCATATTCTCATTTCCCTTATTGTGTTGTGGCTTGGACTAGTTTTCCCGAGGGAATTCATCTTGATTTGGTCCCTTGCTGTGTGGGTTGGGGCTGCATTTTCTCTTCTTCAACTGTGAGGGGATTGCAGATCCAAACTCTCATCGTTTCTGCTGAAATTTTTGCTCAATCTTGACAACATATCTATAAGTCATTCCCAATGAGACGATGTCTAGAAAATCCATTTTTGTTTGAATGTATCTATGCAAACAACCACAGTATTTGAGCATCAGATGATGCTCAGAGTCTTTGATACCCAATTTGGTGTGTAGGGTATGGAAAATATTGGTGAAATATGGTACGTTTTGGTCCCTTTCTTGACGTAGGGTGGTCCATATGGTGTACTGGTCCTCGTATCTTCCAACAGGGTAGTATTTTTCTTTAATGGTGTTCCAGAAGGAATCCCATGTAGGGGCCACCACAAACATTGTAGATTCATCCACGGCCCTTTGCTTAGAGTAAGTATACCACCAATATTTAACATGGGGAACGACCTTGAGGACTACAAAAGTGATACTTTCCCTATCATAAAAATTTTCGACCGAAAAATATCTTTCGAGTAGATTCAACCATTTATCTACAACATCTACATCTACTAGTCCTTCAAATAATGGAATATCAAAATTTACCTGTACCTTGAAGGGGGTTTCATGGTCACTTGATGAAGATGCTTCTCCTGTAGGAAGTCGTCAAAAGATCTGCGCGAAGTTTTCCATCATTTCATTCCTTTGTCACGCGAGGGATTCCTCAAGCAACATTTTAATAAGATCTCCTACTCCATCATATTTCATTTCATCCCCCATGGGTTTTTTTCGGGCTTGGTGCGACCGATATTTTAATGGCTCAATTAGTTCGAGTCCGAACTTCTTGTACCCAAATCTTGTCGGGGACATGCACGAAGAAAAATAAATGAAGACAAGCCCACTTTGATACCACTGATCTAGATTTGGGAGTGGAACGAACTGATTAATAGACTGAATAAAATAAATACAGAGATATGAATAATAACACAAATATCTAGTGAAAAATATCTTCTATTAAATAATGAGATAGTCTAAAACTATAAAACTGCAGAACTGAAACACTTTCTCGAATGGTGGTAGCTATCTCTGAGAAGAGATGTGGCTACTATGCGCATCTGTATGAGCATAATGGACTACAATGAGGATCCAGAGGCCTTTTTTATATTACTCATGAATGCCAAAACCATAGACATCCAAAAACCTAACCCTAGAACGTGAAATGCCAAAAGTCATGTGCGCCCTATGGGCAAGTTGGTGTAATTTGGTACCTCAACTTCCAAAGGTCACAACTTTTGCATATGACCTTCATTTTAGGCATGTGATATCCCGTTGGAAAGGTATTTCAGAGAACTACACATTATGTCGTCAAAATTTGTCTTTGTCTACGGTTTCATTGTGGTGAGCCAAGAAAACAATGTTTAGGGCCACAAAATGGCCCTTGAAGTACAACAAGATGTGATGACATGAAAACATACAAAATAAGCTAGTTGGATTAGGCGAGAGACCACCTATATCCACCTGGAGGATGTGTGGGGCTACAGAAAGCCCCATAAGTGTAGAACTCACAATTACAAAGTAGTACAAAAGAATGTGCTAAACAAAAAACAGACATGACGAGCCAGTTGGAATAGGTGGGTGTCAACCAATATCCACCTGGATCACTTGCTAAGAAAGGAAGGGATTTCATTAATTTTTATATTAATTCATTGTTTTATAGTTGACAAGAGAAATGGTTTGGGATATGGAGTAGAACACAAGAAGAAGAAGACCCTCTAGCAAACATATAGGTCACAATGTCCATGGTATATCCATAGTGAGTTAACATTTCTTTGTATTTACATTTCATAACTAAGAAGAAAAGAGCAAGGCATAGTCCTCACCTTATAACTAGGTTTTCCTATATTAGGTTTCCCAAGGTACATCTTGTTTTCATTGTGTGTATGGTGTGGTATTTGTTTTAGCCTCTTTTGTTTTAGTCTCAACCTAATTTGGTTTTTTGTGTTCTAATCGAATGATATTAAATCTTAATCTTAAGAAAACCATTTCATAACAAAGAGTTTGTGAAAACTTGTATGATCTATTGTGATGAAGTGGAGTATCCATAGAAGCTTACATCATATTCATATGAGAGAAGATTTATTTCAAGTTTTAGTGGGAAATTGTACGACATAGGAATTTGCTTAAAGAATTAAGTCTTGAAACCCTAGCCATAGAATATGAGTATAATAACAATCCAAGGGATGATTCAAAGTAGATATTTCAGTTCACTAGAAGAACAAGTTGCTAAGATATGTCACAACACGATGATCCTCATGGTATCTCTCGAGAGATATTTTATACCTTTCGAGGATTTTAGTAACTCTAACTTGAAAGTTAGTTCAAACAGGAAATTTGGAGACAATAAAGACCTAGAAAAGGGACCAAATAACAAGAGACCAAGTTCCAATGTCACTTCTTCCCAATATTTATTTAAAGTGGAGGAAAAAATGGACATCAAACCATATCAATGTGATATTGATGTTATTGAGTTGAATAAATGGTAACAACAAATAAAAGTCCATTTCAATGTTCATGGCATATGAGTATATTAAAATATATCATTTCCCCATCTAAATTTACAGGGCCATGCCCAAAATTTGTGGGAAATCCACATAAAGACACTTAAGTTGCTGGGTCACCCTCCAATAACTAAGTGGAAGGTGTTTAAAGCCCTCATTAAGTCACATTTTTACCCTATTGGGTATGAAGAGGACTAATGTCTATGTTGGCATTACTTTCAATAGAAGTAAGGGAAGAGTGTACAAAAGTACACTATTGGGTTCATAAAACAAACCATTATGTAGGGAATATCTTCCAATAACCCATATGTTCTTCCCAAGTATCTTTGTGGTCTTTGTAGTTATTTAAGGATGCAAGTGATGCTCTTTAAAACTAGGACCATTGATGAGGCTTGTGTGCAAGCATGGTATTTGGAGAAAATGGACAAGAATAAAGGAAAACCAAATGGTTCCAAACAAAAACACCACCAAGATGCTTCCAAGGAGGTAAAGAAGTGGAAACAAAATGATAAAAAGACAATGACCACTCCAAAATAGTGCAATGATCCAATGAACCATTGTAACCATTGTAATATCGACAGTCATATCGAAGTTAAGTGTTGAAGTTACGTCCAAAGAACCGCAAGAAGGAGGCCAAGAAGAAGAGTCACATGCTAGCCATGGATTCAGGAAACCAAGTTGATAGCTTCTTGAATTTGGAAGAAACATATTGTCTAAACTATAATGCAAAAGTAGTTGACCATGAGTAGCCTCCATCCCAAGGAAGAGAAGGAGATTTATAAACTCTTCCATATCAATATATAGGTCAAGAAGGCGAATGGATTCTCTATTTGATTCTAGTTCATAGGCCAACCTTATAGCAGAAGATATAATAAGTAAGATTGGATTGGAAGTTCAGTGACCACATTCCTTAGCCATACTGTTATAGCAAGATTTACCTCACCCCATGCAATCTTGCAGAAAAGGCCTTTTTCCATTTCCCTATGCATACTTGTCATCCCTTTTTACAAATCCCAGAGCTAAAAATACAATTTTTCTGCATATACACACCTTGCCTACTATATAGCATGCGAATATGCAGGTTGTACCACTACATCCCACGTACATCGATATTTTTGCCCAAAATTGAAAAATAGTGTCGGGTTTCCATGTCATAACAGGAGATCATTGATCCTTGGTCTTCCATATAATGGAAACGTTTTGGATCGTCCCTTCAGTTCCACTTGAAGGCTATAAATGGGCCAATTCCGAGCTATGGAAAAGAGGAGAAAGAATTCAACTTTGAGAGAAAAGTTACTTTGGAGGAATTATTCACTTCACATTGAGTCTACATCCCTTTGTCCTTTAATTCTGAACACATTTTTCAACCCCCAAGCTATTCCCTTGCTGGTTGAGAACTTGATTATCTCTTTTACATGAGCTTGCCTTTGGTGGAGGATTGAAATAGTGGAGGCCCAACTGGAAGGAACTCAGTTTCCTGGTTCCGAACCTTGCCGACATAGAAGTCTATAACTTATTCAATCTCGTTGATTATATCTTAATAAAAATGCTCTTTTCTCATCCAATTGATATCTTGCAAATATTTTAATTATTATTCCATGGGCGTATTTGTTATAAATGTTGATGAATTATGCTATTGAATGTGATAACATTGTATATTATCACCATATTCTCGTGTTGCTTGGTTGTTGAGGACTAGGGACTAGTTGAGGTATAGTGCTCAACGGTGGACTTCATCGAATGTCTGTACAAGTCAAACATTTTATCATGTCTTGCTAGCATATTTGTTTATATAACATACTTTAGAATAGAGTTTATTTATGCAGTCATTTCCATCTGTTGTGGTTTACCCCTTGCCATAGAGAGATTATCATTCTAACACATACCCATTGGGATGGGTAAATAAGGATATAGAGCTCAAGGTAACTAAGCAGTGTAAGATCAAATTTTATTAAATATAAACTATATAAATGAAGTGGAGGTAGATATATTACTACTTAGTGTGTTTGTTATAGTGTTTGGAAGATACTTCATGTACATGAGGGATTCGATCTTCACGAGGAGAGAAAACCAATATCATTTGATGAGGGATGATAATTCTTTCATCATCAATGCACATAAAGGTAAATCCAATATATCTCTCATAAGTGCTAACCAAGCCAAGAAATTGATCAGTTCATTAGGAATTTTGTGTTTCTCTTCTTAATATAGAATCAACAAAGAGATGATTTGGTCAAGGTAAAGGAATATTTGGAGGGACATTGTACTAAAGAGAAGAAACACTAGTGGGAGGAGCTTTTGTAGGCATATAAAGAAGTGTTCTAATATCCTAAAGGGTTACAAACTAAGAGGTTAGTAGGGCATGAGATATAGTTGTGTCGACCTAACTCCCCATTTATAAACATATGACTATATAGACAGTCCATATTGGAAGCAAATGGAGTAAATAAACTATGGAAACAATTGTTAGAGAAAGGAGTAATTCAACTAATTACCTTACCTTGTGGGTCACCTATCATAATAGTGCCCAAGAAGGATGGGATTGGAGAATGTGTAGGTACTATAGAGAATTGAATAAGATCACTCTCAAGAATCAATACTCTCTTCCTAGGATCGATGACTTACTAGATATGTTGTAGCATGCCAAGTACTTCACCAAATTGGATATCAAATTGGGATACAACTAGATACGAGTAAAAGAAGATTTTTTCTTGGGATACAACTAGATACGAGTACTTCGGATACAAGTACCTACATATTTAATTTTTTCACCGAGATCATTATCCTCTTTACTCACAATTATTTCATAAATGCCACCTGTCCTTCTACTAAGAGTGTCTGCAACTTTATTTTCCTTTCCTTTAATGTGTTTGATTTCAAAGTCAAATTCGCTTAAAAATGAAAGCAATCTTTCTTGTCGTGCATTTAATCCTTGTTCATTTAACAAGTAATTTACGCCACTGTTATCAGTTAAAATTAGGAATGTCCTTCCTATTAAATAAGGAGGCCATATTTTTAACACATGAATCCAAGAAGCTAAATCTAAGTCATGTGTCACATAGTTACGTTCATGATCCTTTAATTTTTGTGACTCAAAAGAAATCATGTGTCCTTCTTGTGATAAGACTCTTCCTAATCCTTCCTTACTGGAATATATAAAAACAATGAAATATTTTTAAGGGTTGGTGAATTTAAGGATTAGTGTAGTAGTTAATCGTTCCTTTGTTTGATAAAAAATTTCCTGACACTTTTGTGACCATATGAACTTTATTCCATTTTTCTGTAAAGATGTAATAGAAAAAGAAATTTTCGAACAGTTCTCAATGAACCTTCTGTAATATCCTATTATACCCATGAATACTCGTATTTCCTCTACATTCGTGGGTCTAGGACATTCTACAATTTCCTTTATATTTTTGGGGTCCACTGCTATTCCATCCTTTGAAATAATATGTCCCAAGTGTTGTATCGCTTTATGGTAAAAGTCACATTTGTTGAATTTAGCATAGAGTGGATGTTCTCGTAACGTTTGTAGCACTATTATTAGGTTCTCTTCATGTTCTTTTTATTTCTTTGAATAAATCAAAATATCTTCAATAAAAATAAAAATAAAACTTATCTAGATACTGACTGAATATATTGTTCATTAGGCACATAAAAGTGGTTGGTGCATTTGTGAGTCCGAAAGGAATTACCAAAAATTCATAATGTCCATATCATGCCCGGAAAGTTGTTTTGTTCATTTCCTCATCCTTAATTTTTACTTGATGATAACCAGATCTTAGATCAATTTTTGAGAATACCTTTTCCCCTCCCACTTGATCATACAAATCATTAATCCACGACGGGGGATACTTATTTTTTACTGTCATTTTATTTAGCTGACAATAATCAATGAATAAATGAAATGTCTCATCCTTCTTTTTAATAAACAAAATTGGTGTTCCCCATGGTGATACACTGGGTCTAATGTATCCTTTATCTAGTAATTCATGTATCTTCATTTTTAGTTTTGTTAACTCCATAATGCTCATCTTGTATGGGTATTTTGACACAAGGGAAGATCCATGTATTAATTCGATATAAAAGTCTATCTCCCTTCTTAGAGGTAAATCTGGTATTTCATCATCAAAAAAATCTTTGAAATTTCTTAAGACCACATAATCTTCTAAGTTTGGTTTCCTCCTCATTATGTATATCCATTATCTGAATTGCATACAATTGACACCCCTTCCTTATGCATTTTTTAACTACATGGATGATAATTGTCTTAACAAGACTAGTTTCCTTAACCCTTGAACTATTATTCTCACATGATTCCCATCTTGATAAACAAATGATTTGTCGTAACAATTTAGCATAACCTTGTGTGAGTCCAACCAATCCATACCAATAAGGATGTCATATGATCCTAAGGGTAACGAATTTAAGTCAACCAAAGTAATTTTCTCATTTATTCCTATATCAAAATTAGAAATATACTCCAATACTTTCCATTTTGTACCAGTGGCAAATTGTACTAGCCAATATTTAGGGTGCTGTACCCTTTTTAGCTTACAACTTTCTACCAAAGATGGTGTTATGTAAATCAAACCTGGCCCGGGGTCTATTAGGATAGAGACTTGTTTGGTTTTTATCTTACCTTCTATTTCTACTACAGTAGATTGATGATCAATGTGTCTTCATTCCAAGGCAACATTAATTATGTGTATGTATTTTACCATATATCCAACTATGGTAGCTTCTCGTAGAATGTGAATTGTAGTCCTACTTGTTGGATTTAAACGTGGACAATTTCTTCACAAATGTGGTTCTCCACACTCCCAACATTTCATTGGTTCTCTAGGACTATCTAGAATCTTTTTAAATCCCAAATTAACTGGTTTGTTCCCTCGAACTTCTTCTGTACTAGATGGATGGTCATTTGTTTGGAATCCTTTTGTCATATTCCAATAAGGAGTTGGTTTGAACCATTTCTTACGTTGGTTTAGTTTATCATGCTTCCTTTCCTTCCATGCTTTATGAGTTTCAGATCTTTGTTTATACTGCTCATAACACATTTTATCTTTTCTAAACACTTCATTCAAAGGATTAGGATTATCAAATTAAATTTTGTCTTTATAAGACTGTGGTAGTCAACTTAAAAACATTTGAATTTTCACTTTATCCTCCTTAATATAAGGTACAAATATCAGTAAGTCTAAAAAATCATTAATCATATCATCCATTTACATTTTTCCTAGTCGTAGTTCATAAAATTCCTTAGTCTTTCTCTCATAGTAACTTTCTGATAGGTATTGTTTCTTAAAGTAATTCTTAAGTTCTGATCACTTTGTTCTTTTCTCTTTTAATCATTTTTCTAATTTCAGATCTTGCCACCAAATGCTATCCTTCCCTTTCATATTATAAATTGTCATTCTAACTTTCATATTACTAGAATAATTGTACATCTAAAAGTCATTTTTGATGTCTAATAACCAAGATTCATCTTCTTCATCTATTTTTGACTCTCCATCAGATGTGGAGGGTTTTATCTTTTTGAATTCACCTTCCAAGTGATCTATTTGTTTTATTTTATTAGTGGAGGATGTTTGTAATTCTTTTCTTGGTTGTGTATTACTTGAAGATCTATCATATTATTTAGACTTGCTGCTTGATTTTTCAGATGATTTGTTGCTCATGTCTTTGTTTACTTCTCATCTCTTTGACTTAATTTTCTCGGCCATATTCTACAATAGTATTTCATTAAGCTCTTGTTGCTCTTCTTGTTTTTTTCTTAATCTTCTCATTGTCTTCCTTAAAAATTTTAATCACCTGAGAGGTTGAGCTATTCTCACTTTTCTATTCAAAGTTTTGTTGGTTGACATTTCCTTCGGGGTTAAATTCTTCTTCATTATGTGTCGACGTACTGCAGGGTTGAATATTATCCTATCACTTTACAAGGAAATATTTATCCAAGTCAGAAATTAAGCATTTAGAATTTTTGTTTCCACCCATAAGGTCTAGTGTTGTCATCCTGTTCTCTGATACCATATGTAATATACCATTTATTCATTAATTTCCTTTAGTCAAAATTATGACATAAAAAAATTATTTAAACAACCATGACATTGTATATAACTTGAAATCTCTCTTCAATATCACCATGAGCAATTCTACCTTAACTTGGAAATAAGTAAGTTGGGTTTAAATTTAAACCTTCATATAAACCTAATTCATAAGTAATGTCCTTGGACTTTTTTTTACAAGTAATATCATACCTAACTATACTATTAGGTAACTGAATTAATTCCTAACTCTATTACTTTTCAAGTACACTAACTACCTATAGTGGCTTATATGAAT
>JZKD02S1558331.1:364017-381071 GCA_000966675.3 Picea glauca | reverse complement strand
TAATTTAAAACCTGCAACTTGAAAATGACTTTTTTTCCCACATTGATCCCCCGGGTCACTATCCAAATCCTCCAACTACACTACTTCACGTGCCTGGGGATTTAACTACTTGACACTTAACCTAGCCACCTCCCTTTGTACTTCACGTGGCTAATTTCATTAAAGTTTCTTTCAGAGAATTGATTTTGGAGAGGTTTTCGTTACTATGGAAAAACTCATTCTTTGTTTTGGTAAAACTCGACAGTATTCTCTGTAAGGGGTTTCTTGCAGGACAAGGCTCCCACGGCTTACAACCTGGTATGCGTGTTCCTACTTGGTCTTGAGACTTATTAAAATCCTTGTCAAAATCTTACCCACGACTTATTCCTTCACTGAGTTCTATATTTTTTCTTCTTTCCAACCGAGGGTTACACTCATCGAGGAGTCTGTTGCATATCCTGGGTAACATTTATTTTTCAGATAATTATTCATCTCTAGAAACCATGGTTTAGTCCTTTCCTCCTATATAAGCATTATATCTTCCATCGAAATTCTCTAAGGAATACATTAATAATTGATTCGAAAAGGTTAAAAAGAATATAAGAGGTTTAAATCTTTGTTCACTAGACGAATCATTCCTTGAGGTTTGCATGTGTAACATCCCACTCTTGCGCACACTGAGCGAACTTATTCTTTGAGGACACTTGCGTGCAAGTGATATGGGTTATTATACTATTGGTTTTTTTGATTACGATTATGATATATTATGAATTTTTTGATATGTTATTTCATTGTATTTACATAGACATGTGCTATTGTCTGTGTTCTCCTGAGTGCGTAGAACTTTGGATGTTGATGGATGAAGGCTAACGATAGCTTTCCGAACAAACTCACATTTGGAGTAGAGGGGTCACAAACGATAGCCAGAGACTTTGAGGGAGAGGTGTGGCAGCAGACCTACCAAAGCCTACTAGCACTCTCGTTGTGGCTCAAATTGTAGGTTAATGATTACCTAGTTCGAGAAGACCCACGATGTCATGAGGGCAGACTGTGAAAGTCATTCACGATGATTCTGAGGGGCAAAAAATAAGGCAGGGGATTTATTCCTTATATTCCCTCAGTCTCCAACAAGATCACCTGGTGGAGTATTGACTCCAAGGGTTTGACGTCTACCAAATTTAGTCAAGAGGCGAGTGGCACCCTTGGAGAACGTGGTGCATCCTGAAGGGCATGTCGTGCAAAGAAACGAAAAGAGGTGAGTGGCAACCTTGGAGCATGTAGTGCATCTTGAAGGGCATGTCACACAAAGAAAATTGAAAGAGGCAAGTGGCACCCTTGGAGTAAGTAGTGTGTCCTGAAGGGCACGTCGAGATTTTAACTAGTAAGTGAATTAAACTAGTGCCTAGAAAACTATGCCTCCTTAGGACCTAGTCGGCCTTAAAATGAATGATATGATAAGTAAAGTTTAAAAACAATTTTTCCCTAAAAAAATAATCTGCCCAGCCTAGTGAATGTAAAAGCTAGGTCTAAGTAGAACCCCTGAACAAAATTATTTAGAAATATAACAAGAAGGGGGCAAAGAAATTCAAACTTTATTTATTAAAGTAAAAAAAAAAAATTACAATGGAGAATTAAATTTTTAAAAAGAGGGGTAACGGTTGTTTTTATCTACATTTGCAAATTTAATTCTTAGTTTAAAAGAAAAGAGGGTAAATGGTCGTTTTTATCTACACTTGCTAAATTAATTTTTAATTAAATTAATATGCCTAGTGGTTCTGATAAGTGTTTTATGCCCTGTATTTTGAATTGAATATCATGGATTACATGCTCATGTTTATACACCCATAAATTATTTATGTATGCTATGATTTCCTGGTAATTTAGATTGGAAATAATGAATGCATGTGTATACTTATATGCCACAGTTGGTTTTTGTATAAAATGAGTAAGTCCGAAGCATGAATCTGTTCCAATGAGAATGGTCCCATCTACTTGATTCTCTTGGTGTTCTGGTTTAATCCCTCGAAGGCACCTTCCCCGGGGAATTGCATCATGTCTCAGAGTTGGATTAAGCTCCTTGGTATGGCTACCGCTACAATAAACCCATGAGATTACCCTACCCCGATGTCATATCTCATAACTCGGTGGGTTAGGAAGGCACTTCATTCAGGTCAGTAGCCTAGGGACTCTGAAAAGTACCCAAGTCCTTATCCAGAAACCCAACTAAGATTAGGGATAATTGCCCAAGAACCATCTGAAGGTTCATGTGATTTGGGTCTGGAAACCCTGTGCAAAAAGGAGTTCACTCTTGAAGGTTTAAGAGTCGTGGGAATTTGAAGCTCCAAGAAATTGAATTTCGTTACCTAAGTTCAGAAAGAATAGAAAATCCAATTATCGAAAGGGAGTATCCTTTCATTTCGTAGACGCGTGGATGAGATCCTTTCAAAAGTATCTCAAGTCTGTCAGGACCAATGGATCTAGAGGAGGAGCGCAGGCGTTAACGCCTCGATCCCTTCAGTCTTCACAAGTAGCAATGGAATCGGGACCATAGATCCCAGGATCCATCGGGTGTTACCTTGACCGTGGATCTTAACCCTTCTGTAGGTGGGAGAGTAGAATATTGAAAGTCCTGAAAGCCCCGAAGTAATCATAACTGTCCATCGGAAGGGACATGTGGCAGGCAATCAACATTTCACTGACTCGCACATCAGAAGAGTCAAAGGATGGAGTTTTTATAACTCTCGAATCGTGAAACCACGATTCGATTACAACCGTTGGATCATGGGAATTGAAGGCCGTTGATCTGGTGCTTGAAATTTTGGTATTTTGGGAGTCGGGGGAATGGAGGCGGTCATCCTTTCCAACTTTGAAAGACGTGAAGTCCTAGCAAAATCTAGGTTGTTGGATAGAGAGAGAGACTTGTGAACTGTTGATCTAGCTTGGTCACGGTTTCAGAGATTGGTCATTGGGGAAAACAGAAGTGAAGGCTTTCCCATATTCGTGAAGGTAAATCGCCGACTTAATCTGGGTCGTTGGTTAGCAAAGGGTTTGGAGCCATCATATCTTTGAGAGTTGAAGATTTGGGAAGGAAGGAAGAATTGTTCGTGATTCTCTGAACCACGAAGTCCCAAAAAATATGGGAGTTGGGACCCATTCCTAGAGGAAGGTCACACTGTGATCATAGGTGAGAGAGATAGTGCTTGATAGGCCCCTAATTAGGTTTCAATACTTGGAGGAGTTGGAGAAGTTGGGATTCCTTGCATCGAAATTCCTGAGGTCACAAGATGTGAGGTGCTATTTAGGTTAAGCCTATGGTCATGGAAATCGTCACATGAGCAGAGGGAGCTAACGGTCGTTAAGTCTCTTCTGTAACTTGGGAGTTGGAGAAGATAGGGAACCTTGCATTGGAATTTACAAAGTCATGAAACACAATGCACCGTTTAAATTAATCCTATGGTCATGGGTAGTGGTCACATGGAGGAGGATAAGGGAGGAGCTAGCCTGCGCTAGGCCCCTGTAGGAATTCGGGGATTCTATGCCTTGAGAAAAAGTGAAAATTTTATTATGCCCATCGTGGGTGTGTGACAAAATGGTATCAGAGCATGGTTACAACACTTGGCCTGCTTGGGCTCATGGAGAAGTCGCTTAAATAACTCTATATGGGTACTTTCGAAGGAGTGACACCCTACCTTACCTCTTTCTTAAGAGGTTTGATTTAAAAATACTATTAAGGAAAGGAATGGAACCTTGTACTATATGTGTACATTAATAAGTTTTAAAATCTGTATTGTTCATGAAATAATATAATGTTAGCTAACTACATGTGTTTTTGGAAACACTTGGACAGTCAGTGAATCATGGGAAGACCCCAATACTAAAGGATGATGATGTGCCATGAGGTGGGGGATGGCTCCCACAATAGAGACGAGGAATCTGATAAAAGGAGGGTGGTGGAAGCCCCTCCGAATCTGGCTGAAACTGTAAGAAGTCTCAGGGCCGAGCTACAGACTTTCAAGGTTGACAATGAGAGACTAATAAAGGAGCAAGAGAAACAAACAGACATTAATGAATTCTTTCTACAGAGCTTATCCGACATACAGAGGCAGCTACAACATGAACCCGCAACCAGTCATATGGACCGATGACACAAGAAAAGAGGTCAGATTCCACCTGAGACCCAAAAACATGACTCCATAAGTGATCCCACTGGGAGAATTACTACGAAGAAGGTCCAACCTGGAGGTAGGGGACACTCATTGGGAGAGTCCTCCAGAAAGGAAGCTGATAACTCCGAAGGGTCTTCTAGTAGCAGGGCCATCTCACATTCTATGAAGAAAGTAAAGAAACGAAAGTGTTCCAAAACCTGTGGTCCTGAAGAGTTCAAGAAATCTAAACCACCCTCTTTCGATGGAGAGATAAAGAAGGGAGAAGAGGCGGAATCTTGGCTGCTTGGTTTAAAGAAGTATTTCATATTCCATGACTACTCTGAAAACTTGAAGGCTTGAATAGCCATCTTCAACCAGAATGGAAAGGCTTCCATATGGTGGGAAGACCTTAAGAATGTGAAAGGAGTCCATGAGAAGGACTTGTTATGTAAATTTCTTGAGAAATACTTCAGGAAGTAGTATCTATCAGAAAAATACATGGATTGGAAAACTAAGGAATTCTATGAACTCCGACTGGGTAGCTCACCATAGAGAAATTTGTCAATAAATTCCTTGAACTACTAAGGTATGTACCCTACATAAAAGATGAAAAAGAAAAAATGCAACAATTCATTAGTGGGTTACCTCAGACCTACTGATATAAGATTGAGTTCGATGAACCAAGGACCTTAGAAGAAGCTATCTGAAAGGCAAGGTATTGTTATGAACATTTTGGGAGCAAGACAAGACCCCACGAGGACTGGAAGAAAAGGAATAGTTTTGGATTCCAGAAGAAAAGGTTTAACTCCTCAATATTTAAGAACTATGGAAAAGATTCTAGGGGTAGCCTACCTACTAGAGGTGTATATCATAAAAATTTCCCCTCTCAAAGTCGAAATAAACCTTTTCAGACAGTCCCAACAAAGATCGATAACCTAAAGAAGGAACCCTTAAAATGATAGGGTTGTGGAGAAAATCATAGATTGAGGGACTGCCCACACATACAACAAAACAGTAAGGGGGTCTACATTATCCAAGAAGCTACCACCATCAACGATGTGGCTAGAAGCATGCCATGAATCTATGTAGCCCTGGACAATAATCAAGCCGACCACCAAGCTTCAGTAGTGGAGTTGGAAGGTATGATCACAAACCATCCAATTTCTATTTTAATTGACCCAGGTTCTAATTTGAGTTATGTAACCCCTCAGATTGTCGATAAGTGTAAACTACAACCAATTAGACATGTTAAACCATGGGTGGTACAACTAGCCACTGGGACCAAAAGAAAGGTGGCAGAGGCTATACTAGCCTGCCAATTCATCATGGGTGGATTGCCCACCCAAGCGACCCTTAAGATACTTCCCTTGGGATCTTATGACTTCTTGATTGGTATGGACTAGTTGGCTGCTCATAAAGCTAAAATGGACTGTTACCATAAAAATTTAGAATGTGTAAATGAAGATGGGGGAAAGATGACTCTCCAAGGGATTTAGAAACCTGTCTTAGTGAGACAAATATCATCCCTTCAAATGAAGAAGTATTGCAGAAAAGGGTGTTCCTTATATGCAATACAGGCATTGGAATCTGTTGAATATGAAAAACCAAACCTAGAGGACCACCCCATATTAAGAGAATACAAGGACATATTCCCAGAAGAAGTACCCAGTATACCTCCGAGAAGGGATATTGAATTCTCAATAGAACTTACACTGGGAGCGGTACCAACATCTAGAATACCATACAGAATGAGAACACCATAGCTCGTTGAGCTCAAGCTACAGCTAAAGGAGATGGTGGACAAAGGCTACATCCGATCCAGTGTATCTCCATGGGGAGAACCCATCTTGTTTGTGAAAAAGAAAGATGGCACACTCCGACTGTGCATAGATTACAGACAAATCAATAAGGAAACCATAAAGAACAAGTACCCCTTACCAAGAATCGATGACCTATTTGACCAATTGGGAGGTGCATCCATCTTCTCAAAGATCAACCTAAGATCAGGCTACCATCAAGTCTGAATTAAGGATGAAGACATCCACAAAACAACCTTCAGGATGAGGTACGGTCACTACGTATTTGTGGTGGTGCCATTTAGGTTAACCAATGCCCCCACCACTTTATGTTCTTGATGAATAATGTACTTAACAAATTTCTAGACAAATTTGTATTGGTTTTCATTGATGATATCCTAATATACTCCAAGAATAGGGAGGAGCACGAAGAACATCTTAGACTCGTACTTCAAGTACTGAGGGAGAATCAGCTCTACGCTAAGTTTAGCAAGTATGATTTATTTCAGAAGCAATTCCACTACTTAGGCCATGTCATATTTAAAGAAGGGGTGGCAGTAGATCTTTACAAAATCAGATCCATTATGGAATGGCCTACCCCGAAAGATGTGTCCGATATTAGGTCCTTTATGGGCTTAGCAGGATACTATAGAATATTAATAAAAGGGTTTTCCAAGATTGGTTGTCCAATCACTCCCTTTCAGAAAAGGGTGCTAAATTCATTTGGACATCAAAATGTGAAGAAATATTTTAGGAACTAAAATACCTCCTGACCCATGCACCTGTGCTGAAGATTGCGGATCCGGATAATGATTTCCTTGTGTGTACATATGCCTACAAGGAAGGACTCAGAGGAGTCCTTATGAAAGAAGGACGTGTAATATGCTATACTTCTCGAAAATTAAATGAACATGAGATCAATTATGTGACCCATGACCTAGAGTTGGCTGCCATAGTACATACTTTAAAAAGGCAGAGACACTACCTCTTGGGTAGAAGATTTGTTCTTAGGACAGATCATTGTGGATTGAGACACTTGTTTGATCAACAAAAACTCAATTCCAGGCAAGCAAGGTGGATGGCTTTCCTAAGTGAATTCGATTTCAAAATAAAACATATAAAAGGAAAGGAAAATAGGGTGGTCGATGCCCTTAGTAGAAATATAAAAATGATTCATCTAGCAACAATAAGCACATGCAAAACAGATGTCAGGGAGAGAATAAAAAATGCATAAGAGACAGATGCATTCTTTAAGACCATGACTTCATACCTAAGGCAAAAACCTACAAGGTTGAAGTATGAAGGCTACCAAATGCTCGAGGAAGGGCTGCTGACTTATAGGAACAGATTGTATATTCTGAACTGTGACGACTTGAAGAGGTTCATAATGGATGAACTGCATAAGAGACCATATACTGGTCACCCGGGATATTAGAAGATGATCACGACCACTAGGAAACAATTATATTGGCCTGGGTTAAATAAAGACATAGCTAACTATTTAGCTAAGTGCCTAGAATGCCAGCAAGTTAATGCAAAGAACCGGCATCCAACATGATTATTACAACCCCTACCGATTCCAGAATGGAAACTGGAAACCATCTCCATGGATTTCATCACCGGATTTCCAAAGTCAACCAAGAAAAATGATGCCAACATGGTTGTGGTGGGAAAACTGAGTAAGTCTTCCCATTTCATCCCTGTCAAATCAACTTGCAAGGAAATAGATATTGCCAACATCTTCATGAAGGAGATATTCAGACTGCATGGCATGCCCAAGGAAATTTAAATCTGATAGAGATACCAAATTCACTTCAAACTTTTGGAAATCCCTAATGGTCGGTTTCGAGACTAAATTGTTGTTCAACACAGCCTATCACCCTCAAACTGATGGATAAATAGAAAGAGTAAACCAAATACTAGAGCACATGCTAAGAATGCACGTAATGCATCAACCTAAGAAGTGGGAAGATTACCTGCTATTGGTAGAGTTTGCCTACAACAACGGTTATCAGGAATCCTTAAAGATGAGCCCCTTTCAAGACCTCTATGGTAGACAGTGCAAGATCCCAATCAATTGGAGTAATCCAGTGGATAGAATTACAATCAGACCAGACATGATGAAAGAAATGGAACAACAAGTAGTATAGATCAGGCAAAATCTGAAAAATTGCTCAGGACCGACAGAAAAGTTACGACGACAGAAAGAGAACTCCCTAAGAGTTCAAAGCTGGAGACCATGTCTATCTCAGATTTAGACCTCGGAAGAGTTCCCTGAGAATGGGATCCTGTGCCAAGTTGGAACCTCGGTATGGTGGACCCTTTGAAGTCCTAGATAGAGTGGGACTTGTAGCCTATAGGCTAGCACTTCCTCCCACTGTAAAGGAACATAATGTTTTCCATATTTCCTTATTGAAGAAATATATACATGATGCTAATCATATAATTGATTGGTCTGTGATCCAGGTGGAGTCGGAGGGAGAGTTCCTTCCAGAAGCCCAATGCATACTAGACAGGAAGGAAACCACACTCAGGAACCGAACCATTGTGTAGGTCAAGGTGTAGTGGAAACACTTTGGCCAAGATGAGGCTATGTGGGAAATGGAAGATGCCATGAAACAGGCATACCCAATTTTGTTTACTCCTATACATACATATCATATTGGTAGATAGAACATCAAGGACGATGATTCCTTTAAGGGGGAGGGAATTATAACACCATGTTTCCCCTAGTCTATAAATATAACGTTATTGGCTAGAAACTATGGAAAACTCAAAGTGTGAATGTTTAATTTGGTGGACCTTTGTATAAAGGTCGATGAATGTAAATTCTGTTATTTGGATGGATAATGGAAACGTGTTGCATGACTGCTGAGAGAGTGGATGTGATAAGAAAGAGAGACCACAATTGCTAATGAAAAGGTGGTGGAGGGAACCCAGAATGGTTGCGATAACCTCCATCGAACCAGTACCATACTGGAGTTAATGTTGCTAGGATCAGAACAACCGTCTTCCTAGAAATGAATTCCCATCAGGCTGGCAGGTGGGAAGGGAATCCTCAAGAATTAATGAGGGATGGGGAAGACTTCCCATTGGATGGCTTCCATACCTAACCATGGATGGAGGGGGTTCGAGCCACATGCAACCTTGCCGAGGGCAAGAAGGGAAGCGTGGTGGACAGGGGGGTAGCTTGCAAAGAGTGCAGAGATGAGAGAAAAAACTCTTGGGTCCAAGGAAGGCTGGAAAGAAAAGAAAATGAGTTATGATCACAAAGAATAGATACATATCCAGGAGAAGGAGAGTAACCTTCGTCCTCATCTATTCCTGTATTGGGAGGAGAGTAACCTTCGTCCCCAAATTTTGTTGAGCTAGAAGTAAGAGATTGAGTCTCAGAGCATCGTGGCCTAAGTTCGGGGTTGGCCAGTGATAAATCCATTGGGGAACGACTGAGCCTATGTTTGAGTGGAAATGATCACCCCTCTCAGTAGTCGCATCATGCCTAGTGGTTTTGATAGGTGTTTCATGCCTTGTATTTTGAATTGAATATCATGGATTACATGCTCATTTTCATACGCCCATAAATGGTTTCTGTATGCTATGATTTCCTAGTAATTTAGATTGGAAATAATGAATGTATATGCCACAGTTAGTTTCTGTATAAAATGAGTAAGTCCAGAGCATGAGTCTATTCCACTGAGAATCGTCCCATCTACTTGATTCTCTTGGTGTTCTGGTTTAATACCTCGAAGGCACCTTCCCCAGGGAATTGTATCATGTCTCAAATTCAGAGTAATCTCCTTGGTATGGCTACCACTACAATAAACCCATGAGATTACCCTACCCCGGTGTCAAAGATCATAACTCGGTGAGTTAGGAAGGCACTTCATTCAAGTCAGTAGCCTAGGGACTCTGAAAAGTACCCAATCCCTTATGCAGAAACTCGGCTAAGATTAGGGATAATTTCCCAAGAACCATCTGAAGTTTCATGTGATCCAGGTCTGGAAACCCTGTGCAAGAAGGAGTTCACTCTCGAAGGTTTCAGAGTCGTGGGAATTTGAAGCTCTGAGAAATTGAATTTTTTTACCTAAGTTCAGAAAGGATAGCAAATCAAATTATTGAAAGGGAGTTTCCTTTCATTTCGCAGACGCACGGATGAGATCCTTTCAAAAGTATCCCAAGTCCATCAGGAGCAATGGATATAGAGGAGGATCATAGGTGTTAACACCTCGACCCCTTCAGTCTTCGCAAGTAGTGATGGAATCAGGACCATAGATCCCAGGATCCATCGAGAGCTACCTTGACCGTCAATCTTAACCCTTGTGTAGGCAGGACAGTGGACTCGTCAAAGTCCTGAAAGCCCAGAAGTAATCAGAACCGTCCATCGAAAGGGATATGTGGTGGGTGCTCAACATTTCGATGACTTTCACATCAGAAGAGTCAAAGGATGGAGTTGTTAGAACTCCTGAATCGCTAAACCACGATTCGATTATAGTCATCAGATCATGGGAATTGAAGTTTGTTGATCTGGCGCTTGAAATTTTGGTATTTCGGGAGTCAGGGGAATGGAGGCGGTCAGCCTTTCCAACTTTGCGAGACGTGATTTCCCGGCAAAATCTAGGCCGTTGGATAGAGAGAGAGACCTGTGAACCGTCGATCTAGCTTGGTCATGGCTTCATAGATTGGTCATCGGGGAAAATAGAAGTGAAGACTTTCCCAGTGTCGCGAAGGAAATTCATCGACTTAATCTGGGCCGTTGGTTAGCAAAGGGGTTGGAGCCGTCAGATCTTTGAGAGTCGAATATTTGGGAAGGAAGGAAGAATTGTTCATGATTCAATGAACCATGAAGTCCCGAAAAATATGGGAACTGGGACCCAGTCCTAAAGGAAGGTCACACTGTGATCATAGGTTAGAGATCTAACACTTTCTAGGCCCCTAATTGGGTTTCTGGACTTGGAGGATTTGGAGAAGTTGGTATTCCTTGCATCGAAAGTCCCTAGGTCACGAAATGTGACGCGCCTTTTAGGTTAAGCCTGTGGTCATAGAAATGGTCATGTGAGTGGAGGGAGCTAACGGTCGTTAATCCCCTTCCAGAACTTAGGAGTTGGAGGAGATAGGGCACCTTGCATTGGAAGTTCCAAAGTCCTGTAACGCAACACGCCATTTAAATTAATCCTATGGTCGCAGGTAGTGGTCACATGGAAGAGGATAAGGGAAGAGCTAGCCTGCGCTAGGCCCCTGTAGGAATTCGAGGATTCTGTCCCCTAAGAAAAAGAGAAAATTTTATTATGCCCGTCATGGGTGTGTGATAAGTGGCTTACATACATATGTTTACTTATATATATATATAGATACACACATATATATCTTATCTATATTTCCTTTCAAGTCCACTAACTACCTATAGTGGCTTATATGCATATGTTTACTTATATAATTAATATATATATATAAGAGGGTTGTGGGGGTTTTCCAATGTATTTAAAACATAACTCAAGTCATCAAACATTTCATAAACGTTATAATTGGGTTATCCTAGGAATACACGTCTACCATATGCTCTAGTGTAATGCTATGACAAGGTTGGACTATTTCACTTGCAGGGTAAATAATTAATATGATTTGAACCATGTTGGTATTCCCCAGTCACCTTACGACCTCCATAACAATGTGTCACAAAGTCCTTCCTCTATAATTTAAAACTTGCAACTTGAAAATGACATTTTTTCCCACGTTGATCCCCTAGGTCACTATCTAAAGCCTCCAACTACGCTACTTCACATGCCTGGGAGTTTAACTACTTGACACTTAACCTAGCCACCTTCCTTTGTACTTCGCGTGGTTAATTTCATTAAAGTTTCTTTCAGAGAATTGATTTTGGAGAGGTTTTCGTTACTATGGAAAAAATTACTCTTTGTTTTGGTAAAACTCGACAATATTCTCTATAAGAGGTTTCTTGCAGGACGAAGCTCCCATGGCTTACAACCCGATATTCTTGTTCCTACCTAGTCTTGAGACTTATCACAATCCTTGTCAAAATGTTATCCATGACTTAATCCTTCACCGAGTTATGTAGTTTTTCTTCTTTCCAACCGAGGGTTACACTCATCGAGGAGTCTGTTGCATATCCTGGGTAATTTTTATTCTTTAGAGAACTATTTGTCTCTATCAACCATGGTTTAGTCCTTTCCTCCTATCCAGTAAGCATTATATCTTCCATCGAAATTCTCCGAGGAATACATTAATACTTGATTCGAAAAGGTTAAAAAGAATATAAGAGGGTTAAATCTATGTTCATTAGACGAATCATTCCTTGAGGTTTGCGTGTATTATATTTATATATCTTCAAGCCTGGTTATTCGTTATTTTTGATAACACTATCTCTGTCTACTTATTTAATTCGATGTACACTTTTTTTTATGTATCACTTCGTATCTGGTAAATTCGATATGTTATGCTTGATTTGCAAAACATTGCAGAGATCTTCCATTAGTCATCTTAGAGTTGTATTTAAGCCCATTAGTTACCTATTACCTTTACCGTAACTATTGGTTTGAGCTGAGTTATTAGCTATTATATCAAACTGGACTTTAGTCGTATAATCGAGACGTTTAATTCAAATAGGGCGACCGAGGAGGTCGAACTCACCCTATGCGACAACCCTCCTAACCTACGGATATAGAATATTTTGGTCTCATTTACTTGCTCAAATTTTATGGGAAGGATTCATACTGTTTAATGTTTGTATTGGGAATTACATAACCCAATGTTTCGATCTTTGGTTTGGTTCTAGTCAACTTCATTATTCGATTTTCTCGTGTATCTTTTGTTTGTTTCAACACAACTCTACCTTGATTATTTTGATCGATAATTACATTACATAACTCATAGAGAATCTCTTTAAAACTCTCTCTACCCTGATTTCTAATCTATAATTACATATTCACATGTATTAAAGCATGCGTATAAAATACATACGGGAACATAATTTCGTTATTAAAATTTTACTCAAATTATTGGCGCGCTTGTGAAATGTGAGTAAGGTTTTGTTTGGTCTGTAGTTCCCAAGATGGTGAATCTTAACGCTTTCCTAAAGACCTTTGTGTTTTACTTTACTTTCCATCCAAAAGGATTTGATAGTTTTTATAGAGTAGATTTATCTTTATTAGCAGATTCATAAAGATACCAAACTAATGATGGGCCTCTGTTTTGTGAGGACACATAAAAACTTCAAGCTAAATCTTTCCCATTCCAGTACTTTCAGATTGTGCCTCTTGGTTTGGGCTTCTCCATGTACAAGTATAAGTAAACACCTCTCAACTTTCCATATGTGTACTTCTTTTCTTTAGTTAGCAAGTTCGTTGCATATAGACTAATTTTGCATCATATATGCATCATATATTTTTGTTTCAGGTGATATTTATTTATGGATAGTGGATTTGAAGAAATGGATAGGAAAAGGTATTTGGGTTCCGTTTCCTAAGCTCATGAGGAAGAAATCAGAGAATTAATACTTCTTTAGTATGATGTCCGTAACATGTTTTCATAATCGAACTTTATACATTGCCCGATGTCTGTGATTGTAAAAAGAATTATGACACTGATAAACATGTAATAGTTGAAAGGAAAGACAATAGTAAAGGATTTCACTGAATACTATCTTTATAGATTCTGATTTGATTTTGCAAATAATTTGATGAAATTATCATATGTTTACTTATGCTTATCGAAATTGCCACTATAGGAAACATATACAAATTTACCACATTGTTGTTTCAACATGTTTTGAACGTCTATGCTTTCTTTCACATTCTAGTATTATTGTATCCATCATATTACTCAGCCATAGATATGTTAATTCATGTCTTTTTTCCACAGTGGTTCTATTATAATAATATTGGTAACATTCAGTAACATGTGCATATGAAACATACAACTAAACATGAATGTAATGATAGAGAAAAATAAATAAATAAATATATATATATATATATATATATATATATATATATATATATATATATATATGGAACCTAGGAAAATAGGAGGAACAACAAAGTTCCACCCAAGTATACAGTGGATCAGCCAAGACACTTAATCCAGTCACCCTCGATCGTGATCATGAATCCATAAGGGTGAACTAAGCTTCCTTGTCCAACAATTCATTTCGTAGTTCTCTAGTTTCCTAACACTTTCATGCTCACACAACAACCATTAAGTATCCTTTGTTTTCCTGAGAAACGTTTTGAGAAATGTTTCCTTCTCCCTTCCACATGCTAAGAAGTGTCCTGCCTCATCACACATGTGTTTATATTCTTTTCCTAAGTCTTCATTTCTTTCTAAGCTATTTTCCCTCCTTTGTAAATTCCTAGCCTTGGAAATCCTTGATTTTCAGGGTGTGTCAATCATCAAAATTGACTTTTTACACTTGTCCCTTTTTTCTCAAGGTCATCTCTAACTTGTTCCCCACTCATGGATTCATGATCATCTCTTTTTAACTTGGTTGTTCCTTCTATTTGCTTCATTTAATTAATAAAAATATTGTCTCTTACATCTGTCCAATAACTAAGGACACCTGGCAAGTCATTGTCTTGCACTATAATTAAAGTAACACCAATCAAATTTACCATCTAATTCTACATTCGAATTTCCAATTAAATAAATTTATTAACATGCCAAATATTTTATTTAAGGGGTATGACAGAGTGGAAGGTTGCAACCACATCCATGACCTCCACGGTAGGTCTCTCCACAAAACAAACGAAAGTGGATAAGGTCATGGAAGAATACAAAGACATATTCTCCTCACCTATTGAGGTACCTCTGAATTGTTAGGTCAATTATTCAATCGATCTGATCCATGATACATCGCTACCCAATGGTCCAGTCTATCACTACTCTTTGTCAGAAAATGAGGAAATCAAGTGCCATATCCTAGAGCTATTCGAAAAGGGGCACATATGACCAAGCTCATCACCTTGTGGAAGCCTAATCATTATTGTGCAGAAGAAAGACGAGACTTGGCGAATCTGCATTGATTACCAGGCCCTAAATAAAATCACAGTTGAGAACCAGTACCCAGTTCCTCGAATTGATAATCTTCTTGACCAACTCAAGGGGGGACAAATACTTCAGTAAGATTGATTTGAATACTTGCTACCACGAGGTCCCAATAGAGCATACTGATGTATGAAAGACTATCTTTAAGTCAAAAGAAGGCCTTTTTGAATGGTTGGTCATGGCATTTGGCTTGAGGAATTCCCCAACAAATTTCATGAGGATGATGGATGATATCTTGCAGCCTTTCATGAATTATTTTGTGGTGGTGTAATTGGATGACATCATTATCTTTAGCAAGAGTTGGGCATAACACTTGCAACATATTCAACAGGTTTTACACAATCTGTGACAACACAAACTATATACAAATTTGGAAAAATGTTTTTCGGCATGAACAAGATCCATTAGCAAGGCTACATTGTTGATGAGCATGCAGTGCATGTCAATCCAACCAAGATCTAGGTCATTCATAACCAAAAATCTCTGACCACACTCACTGAGCTTCAAAGCTTCTTAGGCCTTGCCAATTTCTATCACAGGTTCATGTTAGGATTCTCCCATATTGCATGGGCCCTTATCCAAGTGACCAAGGGTTGTGGAAAGGTAAATTTTGTGTGGGGTCAGTTGAAACAAAAGAGTTCTATGATTTGAGGCAACACTTGTGCTCAATGTAATGATCCCAAGCCATTATGTCAGGATCATCTCGGTTTTTGTGTCTTTTAAAACTTTTCTGGTTGTGGCATTTCGTCAAACACTTTGCTTCCCTACTTGTTTAGATGTGTTAATTGTTGAATGGCCTCTTGATTTCGGCCTTAGGGTTTACTGATGTGCTTATATGTGTGTATACAACTATAAACAAGAATATATAACCATGGAACATACCTCAACCATATGCAATATGATAGACAAGCCAAAACATTCCAAATATGATTATATTCATGAAATAGAGAAACCTGCTATAATGAAGATGCTGATCTGGAATGCTCAACATATGGCTCTAAGATAGAAGTATGAGTTTCTACAAAAAGCTCTCGACAATACAAAATAAGCCTCCAAATTTTGTATAAGAGATGAAGACCAATACCGAGGTAGATCTCGCCATATGAAGTGCAAAATCCCTAACTGAATGCTGCCACGTCCCGCTGGAATGCTGAAGCTCCTCAACAATTCGACCCTGCTACCAAAAGTGTCCAATCACCCTAAGAAATATGCCAACTGATAGATCGAGCAAATGTAAGGAAAACCTAGGTGCCCAAATATCCAAAGTCACTCTCAAACCCTGTGGATATGAACTCCTCCACTGAATGGTGCACCTCCCTCGATGCTTAAAACCTTAGATAATTCGGCCTGAGTGAATGAGGCCTCCAAATCTCCTGAAACTGTCCACAATGATATATCAGCCAATCACAAACCCTTGGAAGAAGTTTCAAGATCAGATATGAGGTATAGCCTCCTAGATCTGCAAATTACTGAATCACCAAATCATCCTCTCTCTCCCAAAGTCGTCCCAACCTGTAAATGATGATCTAGCCATGGTAAATCCTCAAGAATGGACTAGATATGATGTCCAGATACTTGCAATGAATACATAGGTGATAGAATCTCCAAAATCCCTTCCAATCACCTCCAATGAATCTCTCTACAAGAATGGTGCGCCCCCCCTTACTGGAAACCCCCAACTAGTGCGCCCTCTCTCTATCTGCACAAGTAATTGATGTGGAATACTCCTGCCATTGAGTAGATATGGAACTAGAATGGTGTGGGAGCGTATTGCATATCTGAGACCAAGATTTGGACAAGATAGGTGGAATCTTTCGACCACCAAATCATCCTGTAGGGTTTGTTAAGTCAAAACCCTCAAAACCCCCAATGTCAGGCTCACTAGCTAGAAGCCAGATATGAAAATATGATCATACATGAATGAATGAGTAGAGACCCTTGTCTTTCCTTTATACTTTTTGTCTCACCTTGTCCCTCCAAAGTGACTTTCATTTTATTAATATTTATTTAATTAATTAAATCACTTTAATTAATTAATTAACCTTTTTACCTCTGAAAAGCGCCTTATCTCTCCTTG
>JZKD02S1558331.1:343092-363967 GCA_000966675.3 Picea glauca | reverse complement strand
ATATATGGAACCTAGGAAAATACGAGGAAGAACAAAGTTCCACCCAAGCATATAGTGGATCAGCCAAGACACTTAATCCAGTCACCCCCGATCATGATCATGAATCCATAAGGGCGAACTAAGCCTCCTTGTCCAACAATTCCTTTCATATTTCTCTAGTTTCCTAACACTTTCATGCTCACACAAAAACCATTAAGTATCCTTTGTTTTCCTGAGAAACGCTTTGAGAAATGTTTTCTTCTCCCTTCCACATGCTAAAAAGTGTCATGCCTTGTCACACATGTGTTTAAATTCTTTTCCTAAGTCTTCCTTTTTTTCTAAGCTCTTTTCCCTCCTTTGTAAATTCGCAGCCTTGGAAATCCTTGATTTTCAGGGTGTGTCAATCATCAAAATTGAATTTTTACACTTGTCCCTTTTTTCTCAAGGTCAGCTCTAACTTGTTCCCCACTCATGGATTCATGATCATCTCTTTTTAACTTGGTTGTTCCTTCTATTCGCTTCATTTAATTAATAAAAATATTGTGTCTTACATCTGTCCAATAACTAAGGACACGTGGCAAGTCACTGTCTTGCACGATAATTAATTAAGTAACAACAATCAAATTTACCATCTAATTCTACATTTGAATTTCCAATTAAATAAATTTATTAGCATGCCAAATATTTTATTTAAGGGGTATTACAGAGTGGAAGGTTGCAACCACATCCATGAACTCCACGGTAGGTCTCTCCACACAACAAAAGAAAGTGGATGAGGTCGTGGAAGAATACAAAGACATATTCTCCTCACCCATTGAAGTACCTCTGAATTGTTAGGTCAAGCATTCAATCAATCTGACCCATGATACATCGCTACCCAATGGTCCAGTCTATTGCTACTCTCTGTCGGAAAATGAGGAAATCAAGTGCCAGATCCAAGAGCTACTCGAAAAGGGGCACATCTGAACAAGCTCATCACCTTGTGGAAGCCTAATCATTCTTGTGCAGAAGAAAGACGGGACTTGGCAAATCTGCATTGATTACCAGGCCCTAAATAAAATCACAGTCAAGAACCGGTACCTAGTTCCTCGAATTGATAATATTCTTGACCAACTCAAGGGGGACAAATACTTCAGTAATATTGATTTGAATACTCGCTACCACCAGGTCCCAATAGATCATATTGATGTATGAAATACTATCTTTAAGTCAAAAGAAGGTCTTTTTGAATGGTTGGTCATGGCATTTGGCTTGAGGAATGCCCCAACAAATTTCATGAGGATGATGGACGATATCTTGCAGCCTTTCATGAATTATTTTGTGGTGGTGTAATTGGATGACATCCTTATCTAAGCAAGAGTTGGGCATAACACTTGCAACATATTCAACAGGTTTTGCACAATCTGCAACACACAAACTATATACAAATTTGGAAAAATGTTTTTCGACATGAACAAGGTCCATTAGCAAGGCTACATTGTTGATGGGCATGCGGTGCATGTTAATCCAACCAAGATCTAGGTCATTCGTAACTGAAAATCATTGACCACACTCACTGAGCTTCAAATCTTCTTAGGCCTTGCCAATTTCTATCACAGGTTCATGTTAGGATTCTCCCATATTGCATGGGCCCTTATCCAAGTGACCAAGGGTGGTGGAAAGGTAGATTTTATGTGGGGTCAATCGCAACAAAAGAGTTTGATGATTTGAAGAAACACTTGTGTTCAATGTAATGATCCCAAGCCATTATGCCAGGATCATCACGATTTTTGTGTCTTTTAAACCCTTTCTGGTTGTGGCATTTCGTCAAACACTTCGCTTCCCTACATGTTTAGATGTGTTAATTGCTAAATGGCCTCTTGATTTCTACCTCAGGGTTTACTAATGTGTTTATATGTGTGTATACAACTATAAACAAGAATATATAACCATGGAACATACCTCAACCATATGCAATATGATAGACAAGCCAAAACATTCCAAATATGATTATATTCATGAAATAGAGAAACTTGCTATAATGAAGATGGCGATCTGGAATGCTCAACAAATGGATCCAAGATAGAGGTATGAGCTGCTACAAAAAGCTCATGACAATACAAAATAAGCCTCCAAAGGTTGGATAAGAGATGAAGACCAATATCGAGGTAGATCTGGCCATATGAAGTGCAGAAGCCCTAACTGAATGTTGCCACGTCCTACTGGAATGCTGAAGCTCCTCAACAATTCGGCCCTACTACCAAAATTGTCCAGTCACCCTAAGAAATATGCCAACTGATAGATCAGGAAACTATAAGGAAAACCTAGGTGCCCAAATCTCCAAAGTCACTCTCAAACCCTGTGGATATGAACTCCTCCACTGAATGATGTGCCCCCCTGGATGCCTGAAACCCTAGATAATTCGGCCTGGGTGAATGAGGCCTACAAATCTCCTAAAACTCTACACAATGGTATATCGGGCAATCACAAATCCCTGGAAGAAGTTTCAATATCAGATATGAGGTATAGCCTCCTAGATCTTCAAATCATTGAATCACCAAATTGTCCTCTCTCTCCCAAAGTCGTCTCAACCTATAGATGGTGATATAGCCATGGTAAATCCTCAAGAATGGACTAGATATGATGTCCAAATCCCTACAATGAATACGCAGGTGATAGAATCTCCAAAATCCCTTCCAATCACCTCCAATGAATCTCTCTCCACGAATGGTGCACCCCGCCTTACTGGAAACCCCCAACTGGTGCACCCTCTCTCTATCTACACAAGTAACTGATGTGGAATCCTCCTACCATTGAGTAGATATGGAACTAGAATGGTGTGGGAGCGTATTGCATATCTGAGACCAAGATTGGGATAAGCTAGGTGGAATATTTCACCATCAAATCATCCTCTAGGGTTTGTTAAGTCAAAACCCTCAAAAACCCCAATGTCAGGCTCACTAGCTAGAAGCCAGATATGAAAATATGATCATACATGAATGAATGAGTAGAGACCCTTGTATTTCCTTTATAATTATTGGCTCACCTTGTCCCTCCAAAGTGACTTTAATTTTATTAATATTTATTTAATTAATTAAATCACTTTAACTAATTAATTAACCTTTTTACCTCTGAAAAGTGCCTTATCTCTCCTTGTGGCTTCCCTGGCCACTGAAAGTCACTTCTAGCCATTCTGTAGTGTTTCTCCTCCCAACTCCAATGAACTATTACACTGAGAGGTTCCTCCAAGTAATGTGCCCAAAATGACCTCTTCAGTGAATTTAATTGACTTATAGCTCAAAATAGTCAAAATCATGGAAATCATCGAAATGCAACGGAACCAAAGCCAACCTGTGTGGAATGGTTCATAATAATGAGATATGATGAGAAATGCAAGCTAGACCTCACAATGCCTCTCAATAACCCCTGTACTTTCTATAACACCCATCTGGTTACTCTGGTCATCATAAACCTTTGCACTATGATGATGTCCCAAAGTGGGGACATTACAGTCCTCTCTGCTAGAAAATTGCTTGTCCTCAAGCAATAACCAAATCCATCCTAGTAAAATACTAGGATCCCATGTTCACCTGTGAGATACATAGTAGAACCCATACAAAGATGAACATTCATACACTCTACCCCTTGGGTACCATAACAAGTCATGAACTGCTAACCCCTGGAAAGCATAATCCTGAAAAAAATCATCTTTGTGAGTCTCCTTCATATGAAACATGGCTTCATCTCGTAATGAGTCCATCCTCCAAGTATCTACCAAGATCCACATGAACTCCATCAACTTCACATGCTTATGCCAGAATGAGGTGCTACAAGACCTCTTTGAGACACCCGCAAGCGATGTGCTCCTCTCAACACTGAAGCTCAATGGAAAGTTATAATAAATTTCCCCTGTAATGGTCCACAATCCCCTGTCAGTCAGTGAAATTCTCAATCCTGAAATCCTTGGGTCCCATGCTAATCTCTGTCGAAGATCACCATGCTGGCCCTGCACCACTCTGACCACGACTGTATGCCCCCTACATACATACTGGACCCTCCTCTCCTATATCCTCAAGCTGAAATACTAGTGACCATCAGACCTGCTGTCCCAAAGCTGTACATGTAAAGACATCTCTATAGGGGAAGTACATGTCCACCCATCTCCACGTATGATCATGATAACCAATAGTGAAAATATGTCTCTCTCCATCGGACAAATCCCTGCAGGCCCACTCCAAACCAACCCATGGTGGCATATGTGGCTCTCTGGCACAACCTGGGTCACCCTATAGTAAGACATCCTACTAGCCAAATGAACACCTGGATCCCATGGTAAACTTGGAAGTTTATCACTTCCAATCTCCTCTGACTTCCCTTGTGTCAGACTGATCCCTATCGGAAGCCCTCTGTGATCATCTGCTATCATCTGGACTATGGTGCTCACCATCACACACCAAGTCTCAGTTGGTTGCCTATGAAGATCCACCTCTATCTTGCTGGATGCTGTAAAAGTACTTCTGTCAGGTGGTCTCGGCCTAGCCACTCTCCATGTCCTCAGCCAGAGCCTATCCCTCCTCATGTTGTTGTCTAAGGTAAAAGTGTTGGGAAGGGATAACAAAGACATATGTAGCTAACCATAGGACTGAAAAATACTTCCTACCTCAGTCAACCCCAAGGACTCGACCAAGAGCTCATCTACCTGTACCCCTAATAATTTCTCACCTGTAGCCATCATAAAACCCCAACCATTAGATACAACCAGAAGTAACTCTTCCAACTGCTGGTAAACCAATCTCCATCTCCCATCACCCATGAAACTGCTGAAACGGTGAAGGTGAGATCTCATAGCCATATGTTGTTGTAAAGGAGTGACATCTGCATGCTCCCCTAAGTGTGTCTCCTCCCTACAAGGTAGTACACTCCTCTGAGTCCCACCATACATCTCAGCATGTACCTTTGAGCTATCACTTTTCACTGTATGCTCTGGCATACTCATGTCATCTCCCGTAGACTCATGCTGCATCATACATCCTGGGCATACTGTTGGATCAACCTCTACATGGAGGTCAACCTCTCTCAGAACACAAATGGAAGTGTCCTCCATCAACTGGTGCTCCTCTTCTAGATCACCAACACCCTCTATCAATGTGACTGATTGATACATCTGAGTGTTCACTAAGAAAGATGAAATGGATCTCCGACAAATCTCCTCAAGAGACTCATCTGATCTAAACTCTGATTCTTGAAGGGTTTTCTATGTGCCTCTCAAGAATCCTCGAGTGCTCTCCAACTCCTGAGTGAGTAGGTCCATCTCCAACTCCTACCCCCTCAGAGCCTCATGATACATCCCACCAACCCTCAACAGGTAATCTCTGTCAGTCAACATTTGTTGGTAGTTGGTCCTCACAACAGATACTCTCTCCCTGGGAGTATAAAAGTCATCCATGGTGAATCCCTCATCTGCACTACCATGTGAAACTGATGCCTCCCAACAGTAATCGACCACCAATGCATGTGTGTCATCAAAATGTCTAGTGGTTATCATGATGATAGTCTCACTAAATATCAACTATGCTGCTAAGTGGTGTGACTCCTGATCATGGTCATGCTAAGGTGCCACCTCATATCCCTCACTGCTACTGTTAGTCCTGCTAATGTCAAATATGGAGTCCCCAAAGACACTCTCTGCATAAGATGACGTGCTGAACTTCCCACTGTCTATTGTGTTGTTGGGTACTCCTGTATGCCACTGCACCCCATCACTAGATGCTATCTCCCTCTGAATCACATTGTATCCTATATGGGCAGCTATATCCTCATGTGCACTCAACTTGCTACTATCATCTGTGCCTAGATCCCATATAGATGTGTCCAGAGACATGCTATGGTCATCCTAACTGCTAAAGAGGGCATCCTCATCAATGCAGGACGATCCTAGAAGTGAGTGTCCCA
The DNA here is from genome assembly GCA_000966675.3 of Picea glauca. Lineage (NCBI taxonomy): Eukaryota > Viridiplantae > Streptophyta > Pinopsida > Pinales > Pinaceae > Picea > Picea glauca. The sequence continues at coordinate 358,057 of JZKD02S1558331.1, read as the reverse complement.
TCAAACTGTCAGCATCCACAATCTGCTCAACTAATGGAGTTTCCAAAAACTGTGACTCAATCTCCTCTGGCTGATCTGTATGTGTAAGGTCCACTATCTGTACTCTCTGTAACTCCTCCTGGATCGATGGATCTACATGTTTGTGGTGTTCATCCCTCACAGAAGTCTCATCAACCCTATCTGACATGCCACTGACCTCCTCATGTGACATGTCTATCAGAGGTGTTTGGAATGATTACATATGTGTTAGGACCATCATAGGAAGCTCATCATCTCTAGGTGCTAACACATGTGAATCCTCACTAGTGTCACCACTCTACTGAGGTGTAAGGTAATCAATGGTATGTGATATGTGTACTGAGACACTAGTGCTATCATCCTATCCATCCAACTTCCTATCCACCACACAAGGGTCATCCTCCTCCTCAGGTGTGCTAGTAGCCTCATCCTCTGTACAAGAGTCACTATTGCTAGCCTCTATGAAAGAGTCACTATCATCATCAGAATACTCCATATAAGCCTCAATCAATCCATCCTCACATGCCTCATCATCACTGTCCTCTCGTACCTCAACAATATGCTTCTAACCCTTACCCCTACACCTATGATCAGGTTCCCAAGGCACCTTGCAACTGTAGCAAAGATGTGTGCTCCTACTGGTTGTGGGGTTTCTAATGGGCGTGGGAGTCCTCTGAAAGGCCTCTCTAACCATTCTAATTTCCTCCCTTACCTTGACCCAAATTGCAATCTTGTTTTTGTTCCAACTAGGATTTTTATAGGATAGGAACCATTGGAATGTTAATAGACCCATGAAATTAATGATGGTTTCATATTCCTTCGCACACTCCTCAATCCTGTTAACAATATCCATATTCATTGTAACTTTGCTAATCCCCACTGGCTGGAAGGAATCTAAGCTCTGATACCATTGTAATGATCCCAAGACATTATGCTAGGATCATCACGGTTTTGGTGTCTTTTAAAACTTTTCTGGTTGTGGCATTTCATCAAACACTTCGCTGCCCTACTTGTTTAGATGTGTTAATTGTTGAATGACCTCTTTATTTCAGCCTTAGGGTTTACTGATGCGTTTATATGTGTGTATGCAGCTATAAAAAAGAATATATAAACATGGAACATACCTCAACCATATGCAATATGATAGGCAAGCCAAAACATTCCAAATATGATTATATTCATGAAATAGAGAAACCTGCTACAATGAAGATGCCGATATGGAATTCTCAACAGATGGCTCCAAGATAGAAGTATGAGCTGCTACAAAAATCTCCTAACAATACAAAATAAGCCTCCAAAGGATGGATAAGAGATGAAGACCAATACCAAGGTAGATCTGGCCATATGAAGTGCAGAAGCCCTAACTGAATGTTGCCACGTCCTGCTCGAATGCTGAAGCTCCTCAACAATTCGGCCTTTCTACCAAAAGTGTCCAATCACCCCAAGAAATATGCCAACTGATAGATCGGGCGACTGTAAGGAAAAACCAGGTGCCCAAATCTCCAAAGTCACTCTCAAACCCTATGGATCTGAATGGTGCGCCCCCCTAGATACTTGAAACCCTAGATAATTCGGCCTAGGTGAATGAGGCCTCCAAATATCCTAAAACTCTCCACAATGATAGATCAGGCAATCAAAAAACCTTGGAAGAAGTTTCAAGATTAGATATGAGGTATAGCCTCCTAGATCTGCAAATCACTGAATCACCAAATCATCCTCTCTCTCCCAAATCCATCCCAACCTATAGATGATGATCTAGCCATGGTAAATCCTCAAGAATGGACTAGATCTGATGTCCAAAGCCCTGCAATGAATACCCAGGTGATAGAATCTCCAAAATCCCTTCCAATCACCTGTAATGAATCTCTCTCCAAGAATGGTGCGCCCCCCCTTGATGGAAACCCCCAACTGGTGTGCCCTCTCTCTATCTGCACAAGTAACTGATGTGGAATCCTTCTGCCACTGAGTAGATCTGGAACTAGAATGGTGTGAGAGCGTATTGCATCTCCAACACCAAGCTTGGGACAAGCTAGGTGGAATATTTCACCATTGAATCGTCCTCTAGGGTGTGTTAAGTCAAAACCCTCAAAACCCCCAATGTTGGGCTCACTAGCTAGAAGCCAGCTATGAAAATAAGATCATACATGAATAAATGAGTGGAGGTCCTTGCCTTTCTGTTATACTTTTTGGCTCACCCTGTCCCTCCAAAGTGACTTTATTTTTATTAATATTTAATTAATTAATTAAATTACTTTAATTAAATAATTAACCTTTTTACCTCAGAAAAGCGCCTTATCTCTCCTTGTGGCTTCCCTAGACACTGAAAGTCACTTCTAGCCATCCGATCCTGTAGTTTTTATCCTCCCTATTCCAATGAGCTATTACATTGAGAGGTTCCTCCAAGTAATGTGCCCAAAATGACCTGTTCGGTGAATTTAATTGACTTATAGCTCAAAATAGTCAAAATCATGGAAATCATTAGAATCTAACAAAACCAAAGCCAACCTGTGCGGAATGGCTCATCATAATGAAATATGATGATAAATGCAAGCTAGACCTCACAATGCCTCTCAATAACCCTTGTACTTGCTATAACACCCGTCTGGCTACTCTGGTCATCATAAACCTCTGCACTGTGATGGTGTCCCAAAGTGAGGACATTACACTCAACCCCAATGCTCTCATTAATCGACCTACAACAACCTTTTGAGATTGAGACAGATGCTTGAGACTATGTTGTGGGCACAATTCTCATTAAGGACAGACATCATGTGGCCTATAATAGTGAGACACTATCCAATAATGTCTGTAAGTACCCCACTCATGACAAAGAAAGGTACTCCATTGTATAATATTTCCGCTAGTGGAGGCATTACATTCTCGGGAAAGAGACAGTCATCCACACTAGTCATAAGCCTTTGTAGTTCATGTAGACACAAGGCAAATTGCAGAATGACCACCATCAGAAGTGGTCCACATACTTGCAGTAGTTCCATCTCAACATCAAGTACAAGAAATGGAGCACCAATCACATCGTTGACTGCCTCAGTCGACCTCCATTTACATCACTAACCATGGTGCTACACTCCTGCAAACATGAAACCTGCAGATGGCCCCAACTCTACGAGAGAGATTCTGACTTTGCCTCTACCTACCATATGTTGGGCACAAACACATATGTCAATGATTTCCATCTTTAGGGTGAGTTGTTGTGCCATATGGGCCATATTTGTTTCCCATATGTAACGACCCCTTCTTCGTTACGACTACAAGCGAAGCATAAGTACAATTGTTTTTTGTGTGTGTGTGAAAGGAAAGATGGTGATGACAACAACAGTTAACCACACAACTAACGATGAACACAAGCACGCAATCCAGGCAACAAGCTACTATGACTCCCCACACTGGCACAAGAGAAACTGGGTGAAATGTGCGTAGACAACAAGGAGAAAATGACTACCCGCCCGACGCAACAAGACACGCCTATAAGCTTGAAGGACAACATCCCCTCCTGACACATCGACCTTGGTGAACAAGACTAGAACCTCAAGGCGCGCGAACCAAACGCATGAAGGCGTTCCGCCCATGCACCTAAATCAACTTTCCACACTCGTCCACACTGACACAGAATGCACCGACCCCGAGCAAGTTCTCGATCGAAGTTATCCATTAGGGCGCACCATGATCCCCTCATCAGGAATCATGTCATCCCTCGGTGATAAACACATCAATAATCTTGGTACAACACATCCTATCTCGACCAAGGACTCTAGATAAATCTGACGTGCCAAAAATTGAATACCGAAAGGAAAACCATGCCCATACCCCAACAACAGGTCGACGAAATGCCAGAGGACAACAACAAGGGATGACATAAGCCAATACACGACATCGTCAATGACCCAACCAATCACCCAGTCTAAACTAGTCAATGATTACAATCTATTTTAACATTGGTTACCATTCAAAAAGGGGCACGTTTAAATTACAATTAGTCATTAATGCACTCGCTAATTTAACATTAAATACAATCAATTTTAGCAAGTCTAAGTAATCAATACTAGAACTATAAACAATAAATACAATCTAACCTCTATTATAAATCAAATTAGCAAGTCTAAAATTTGCAATTTAGTCTTTACTCACCAATTTAATTTTAATCATTATTCAATCTAACTGGGCAATTCTAAATTAATCCAAAATCTCAATCTAACTAGCCATTAACATTAAATAACAACATTAACAATCTTAATGTAGAATGCTACAATTATAACACTTATGCACAATTAAATCTCAACATGTCGGCTAGCTATATTGACTAAACTAACAATACTAACTGTCTATTAACATTAAGAAGGAAACTGTTGACTATTAACATCGTTGTAGTAGTTTAACATGGCAATTAACATAACATTTAACATTACAATTAACATGGCAATTAACATGACCAGTAACATCGTTGTAGCAATTAACATCTCCATTAACATAATTGCTTACCATTAACATCGTTGTGGCAATTAATCATTAAGAAGGAAATTGTTGACCATTAACTCACTATTGCAATTAACATCGTTGTAGAAATTAACATCACCATTAACATAGATTATGACCATTAACATTGTTGTGGCAATTAACATTAAGAAGGGAACTGCTGACCATTAACTCTCTGTAGCAAATAACACGACAATTAACATGACCATTGAAATCGTTGTAGCAATTAATGTTTGGTAGGGAGAACACTGCGTAAACACTCAATTTGAAGGAGAATAAAAAGACAATACGAAACTACAGAAGTATCAACTCGTGGTCATTCAACAACAAAACACAGTCGACATTTAAGGAAATTTGTGTCCATCCAACAACAAAAATCAACCAACATTTAAGGGAAAATCGTGTCCATTCAACAACAAAACGCGGTCATCTTCTTAATGGAAAATCGTGGTAATTAACAAGAAAACGCAGTCATCTTCTTAATGGAAAAATTGGGGTAATTTAACAGGAAAACATAGTCATCTTCTTAATGGTAAAATCGTGGCAATTATCAGGAAAACGCAGTCATCTTCTAAATGGCAAAATCATGGCAATTATCAGGAAAACACAGTCATCTTCTAAATGGAAAAATTGTGGAAATTATTAGTAAAATGCAGTCATCTTCTAAATGGAAAAATCATGGTAATTAAAAAGAATATGCAGTCAACAATATACACTACACTAATAAGGGGACAACACACTGTTACACAAGTTAAAATTCACGGTAGTTAACAGGAGCTACTCCAATCGCTGAAATAAGATAATTTCGTGGTAAAATACTGGGGGAAATGTTGTAAATTCTGTGATAAAACGCTGGTGAGTTCATTAATAAGACGTTGTAACTCAGTGATAAAAATGCTGGTCTATTGGTCAATTTCGCAGAGATAATAACATTCAATAAATCCAATCGCTGAGGTTAAACAGTCAAAATTTCACTGAGGTTAAAACATCCAATTAATTTAATGCACTCAGATTAACCATTCAAATAAGATGCCCATAAGTAAAATTCTTCTTATCCAATACACAATAGCTTTCTAGAACGACAAACGTGTAGCTTTGTCAAGCACCTGGCAATCCAAACAACTGACCAAAAATAAAAAGGGGTTTGTTGGGCAAATTTCACCCCCAAGTCAACGAAGTGCAGCCAAAGAAGTAGCAATCACCAGGCAAACAAAACGAGATATTAAAACACAGAAAAAGTCCAGCAAGATATAAAAATGAGGTAAAAAAAATGTCGAGGCTAAAGAAAACTTTGCCATCAATCAAATTTTGCAGGGTTAATTAAATGCATAAGGGTGCAAGACAAACAATCAGCCAAGGAAAACAAAATAGGTAGACTGACGCCAACCCGCACTCCTCGAAGCACGATCGCTTCACACAGGACCTTCTTTCACTCGCGGCCCGAAGAACTCAACGGTTCTTCAAATTCTCAATCGGAAATTCTGCACCCCACAGGTTCTATTTCGCGCGACCCTCACTTCTCCCTTTCAGAGGATCGGAATTTCACGACTTCGCGAGTTCTCGGTTGGTTTCGGGACTCTCGAATCCCCAAGACCCAATGCGTCAGTCAAATCACTGACTTTTCTTACTCCGCTATCGGGACTTCGAACTATCGTGACTTCGCGACTCGCGTCGACCAACGCTTAAGATTCCAACATCCGATACGCGATGCACCGAAATGCCGACCTCACGACCTTGCTCCCTCACGACTTCGCTTCTCGCAAGACTAAATGACTCCTTTCTCGACTCCCGATATCCGAGATGTCGCTACGCCGATATCTTGCATCACCTGTCACATCACCTTGCCGTGGCCCACAATATCCACACAATCGTCAAGACTTAGCTTCTCGCACTATCGTGACTCCCGCTGCCTAATCTTTCGCTCTTTTCTCACGATGGCCCGATAGCCGATCTACGAGTAGAACTTATGATCCTCGTAATTCTGACCGACGGCTCATGTTCTTATGAGCTTAAAACCTTTCTTCGCACCTACACTGTAGCCTCCTTCAATCTCGAGAGATCCAACGGTCCACGGAAACCTGCGGATTCCCCACGAAGAATACTGACCATCTAGTCTTCTCCTGCACAATCCACGAACAAGAAATGTCTCTCCACGAGCCTTGTTCGCCAACCTACGACTCTTTCATTCAACCTGCTCATGCAAATTCTCTCCACTACCCTTCAATAACCTTGAAGGCCTATCCCTCCTGAGTTTCGATGACTTCAATTCCCTTAGGAAGAAGCTCTTGCACGCACTCTTTGGGGAAAATCTTCAAACACGCTAAGTGTTGAAGTCTTCGGTCCTGCGCACTCCTGCAGTAGAAATCCTTCTCTCCCTTTTCTTAGAATCGCAATTCTGAGACTTTTTCTACCCTGCGCATGCCTTGCATGGCCCCGGTGCCCAAACTGCACTTCTGAGAACTTAGAACAAAAGTTCTCTCTATCTGAACCCTTCTGTCAATGCACTCCTTGCGGACGACTCAACTGCACTCCTTGCAGGAATTCTCTAGTTCAAGATAGAGAAACAATTGAAACTAACTCCTTGTTCTTGTAGACTTCACTTCAACCATGAAATCACATACACAGTACATAAAAGCAATGCATGACCGAAAGAAAACATTCATGAGCATATTAACGTAAATACACAGAGAATAACACAACCATGGAATTGAATCAAAACTTTTCTATTAATCCAATATCTGTACATGGAGGTTCTTCATACACTTCTCTGCTGCTCTTGCTCTCTTTGCTTCAAGAATAGGTTATAATGTACAAAGGAGGGTGTCTATATCCCGTTTCCCTCTCGAGCTCTAAAGCTATCAAATCTAGACTTAAATTCCTATCTACCAGCATTAAATCTATTAAATGCCTCATCTACCTAAGGGCGTGAGCTATCCGCTCAAATTCCATTACAAATATACAAGTGCTCTTTCATAAATGTATTCATTAAAGACGTGCGCAATAATCCCAAGGTGAAATTCAAAAAGAACTATGTTGGCTTGTCCAGCTGTCTCCTGCTTTTGCATTGGCTCGCTTGACATGGGCGATGCTCCTGCATCATACTCCCTCGCTTGAAAAATTTCATGGTCTCCTGTCCATGAGCTCCTGCACAGTCTTTCCATGCTTCTGTATCATCGCTTCACTTTCCCAGCTGGCATCCTCCACTGGGTGATTCTTCCATTTGACCAGATACTCGAAGTATTCTTTTCTTCTGGTCTTTTTACTCACTCGCTTGTCCAGTATGCATTCTATCTGCGGCTTGTCTACTACTGGCAATTGTTTCATCCACTGGATTACTGGTTCCTCAGTTCCATTCTCTGCCACTCCAGCCTTGTATGGATATAAATCTGTGACGTTAAATATCGGAGATATCCCGATGCCATCCGAAAACTCAATCTCATATGCATTCTCTCCGAATTTCTTCAGGACTCTGCATGGTCCGATTTTCTTCATCTTCAATTTATTATATGTCCCCCTCGGGAACCTCTCTTTCCTTAGATGCGTGAGAACTAGATCACCAACTTCAAATGAAGTTGTCTCTGGTGCTGATCTTCTCTGCGCTTATATTCCTGGTTCGAGTCTTGCAGTCGCTGCTTCACCTGACTGTGAAGTTCCTGCATCGCCTCAGCGAATTCTTCTGCACTAGCAATGCTAGTTGAATCTTGTTCTAAATCTCGCAATTCAACAACTCCCCTTGGCTGCATCCCATATACAACCTGGAATGGACTTTTGCCTGTACTCCGATTCATCGAATCATTGTATGCAAATTCAGCCTGTGGCAATACATTATCCCAACTGTTGTGGTGTTCCATCACCAAGCTCCTCAACAAATCTCCCAGACTTCCGTTGACTACCTTTGTTTTTTCATCCATCTGAGGATGATAAGAAAAACTAAACGCCAAGTTAGTTCCTATCTTTTTCCATAGCGTCCTCCAAAAATGTCCGATGAATTTGGTATCCCTGTCCGATACTATACTTTTCGGTAATCCATGAAGTCGAATGACCTCCTTGAAAAACAAATTCGTGATGTGGGTCGCATCGCTGGTCTTCTAGCATGGAATAAAATGTCCCATCTTTGAGAACCTTTCCACCACCAGAAAGATGGAATCAACCCCTCTTTGCGTCCTTGGTAGTCCTAATACAAAATCCATGCTTATCGCCTCCCATGGCCTCTCGGGTATGGGCAATGGATGATAAAAACCTGCATTCTTCTTTATCCCTTTTGAATGCTGACAAATCCGACAGCTGTCAACAAATTGTTTGAATTCTGAACGCATCCTTGACCAAAAATATGATTTGCTCAGCTTCGCAAATGTTTTGTCTTGACCGAAATGTCCAGCCAATCCTCCGCTATGATTTTCCTTCAGCAAGTTCTCCCTCATGGAGCAATTTGGAATACACAGTTGATTGCCTCTAAACATCAATCCTTCCTGGATCATATAATCTATCCAAGGGCTCCTATCTCTGAGAACTAGATTCTCAACTACTTCATACGTTTCTCTGAAATCTGCATCTCCTGCATACATGTCCCTGAGATTTTCAAAACCCAATGTCTTGATTCAGAACTCTTGCAGCAACAAACATTTCCTCCTCAAAGCATCATCCACTTTGTTAGCAGTCCCTGAAATGTGTTTAATTACAAATGTAAAATTCTGCATATACTCTACCCATTTAGCATGTTTCTGGTTCAACTTCTCTTGTCGACTTACAAACTGCAATGCATGATTATCATTATACAATACAAATTCTTTTGGGATCAAGTAATGCCTCCACTTCTTCAGTGCCTGTATGATAGCATAAAATTCTTTATCATACGTGGAGTATTTCAATTTCGCTTCATCCAACTTCTTGCTGAAGTATGCAACTGGCCTGTCCTCCTGACTCAAGACCGCTCCTATGGCATACCCACTTGCATCACATTTCACCTGAAATGTTTTCCGAAAATCTGGCAACACTAACACTGGTTGCTCTGTGATATTTCGCTTCAACATATTGAAGCTCTTTTCAGTCTTTGTTGTCCAGTGAAAAGTCTCATGCCACTTCTTCACTATGTCCATCATCGCTGCACTAATTCCACTGAAATTCCTAATGAATTTTCTGTAGAAACTAGCCAAACCATGGAAACTTCTCACCTCAAAAACATTTCTCGGTGATGGCCAATTCTTGATCACCTCCACCTTATCTGGATCCATCCTCAATTCATTCGCCGATATGACAAATCCCAAGTAAATGAGCTCTATCTTCATAAACGAAGATTTCTTCATGTTTATCAACAACTTCTCATGTTGTAGTTTCCTCATCACAATGGCCAAATGCTTCAGATGTTCAGCCCTTGTCTTGCTGAAAATTAGTATATCATCCAGATATACGACAACAAATTTCCCGAGGAATTCCCTTAGGACTTCATTCATCAGTCTCATGAATGTTCTCGGTGCGTTTGTTAAGCCAAACGGCATGACCAGCCATTCATACAAACCTTCATTTGTCTTGAATGCTGTCTTCCATTCATCACCTTCCCTCATGCGAATATGACGATACCCACTCTTCAGATCAATCTTGAAAAATAATTTGCCCCACTCAGTCAATCCATCAGATCATCCATTCTCGGCAGTGGAAATCTGTACCTGATGGTAATTTTGTTGATCACCCTTGAGTCGGTGCACATCCTCCATCCTCCATCTTTCTTCGTACTGAGCACTATCGAAACAACACATGGACTCAAGCTCTCCCTGACCAATCCTTTGTCCATCAAATCTTGGACTTGTCTCTTGACCTCCTCATTCTCTTGCGGCATCAATCTGTACGCGGCTTTATTCGACAAACTAGCCCCTGGTATGAGGTCTATGTGATGAATTACACTCCTCACCTGTGGCAATGAATGAGGTAATTCGTCCACTATGATGTCAACGAACTCCTCCAGCAGTTCCTGAACTTCATCTGACAAATCATCCACTCTTGTGCTAGTCAGAACAATCCTTGGTTTTCTGACAACAAAGAATTGTGGATCTTCATTCTTCTCAACCTCTGTAAGAAGTTCCTTCCCACTCATGAGAAGTATTGTGCTGCTTACTTCCGGATTTACCTCTTTATCCTTTATCGGAAGTAACCTATGGGTCCTCCCATTTTTTTCCAGGGTATATGTGTTCATTCTCCCATCATGAACTACATTTATGTCATATTGCCACGGTCTACCCAACAATAGATGACATACATCCATGGGAATAACATCACATAATATCTTATCATTATATCCTCCTATTTTAAATTCAACTAAACACTGTTTCGTAACACTCACCTGATGTCCCTTCTGTAGCCAAGATACTTTATATGGACTCAGGTGATCAGTCGTCTCTAGCTCTAGTTTCTCCACCATCTAGGTTGAAACGAGATTGTTTGTGCTTCTGCTATCCATGATAACCTTGCACACCCTATCCTTGGTGTTGCAAGATGTCCTAAACAGTCTGGTCCTTTGGACCCAACTTTCCACCTCCTTCTCAGGTGTTAAAAGGACTTTATGCATCCCAAGCCCTCTTCCGCCTTCTGCATCTTCGTTCTCAGCATCACGCCCCTGCGCTTCTATGATGTGAGCTTCCCTTGCATCCTTCTTTTTCTCTGGACACTAGTAAGACTTGTGCCCATTCTTACCACACATGAAACATGTGATTACTCCCCCTCGGCCTCTTCCTCTACCTAGAGTACGAGGAAAATTGTTTACGTCAGCATAACCACCACCCTGCTTGGTATCTTGCACCCTCTGTTCAGCATACGGCTGCCTCTGTGAGGTTCCGCCCCTCTCAAACTTACCCTGAGGTATCTTCCATTCCTCCTTGGGCTTCCGAGTTCTTTCATGGGCAACTTCCTTGCCTCTGGGCTGGCTTCTGCCTCGCCCTTGCTGACCTTTCTTTCGGCTCAGCTTCTCTTCGGCTTTCAGAGCCAATTGGTAATCATCTTCCATCGTTTGGATGGTTAGCATGCTCAATTCATCTTGAATGTCGTATCTCAGACCATTCAGATATCTCACCACCTTCTCATCATCTCTCTCCCGATGACCCGCTCTGATGTTCAGTCGATAGAACTCTTCAGTATATTCCTTGACTTTCATCAGTTTTTGTCTCAGGTTCTGCATTCGCCGGAACAGTGTGATCTGATAATCCCTTGGGATGAACTTCGCCTTCATCTTCGCGATCATCCGATCCCAACTTTTGATCTTTTTCTTTCCTTTGCAGCACCTATCTGCTTGTAGCTCGTCCCACCACAATGCTACATGTCCCTTCAAGCGTGTAACTGCATGCTTGACTTTCTTATCTTCTTCCACATCTTCGTAATCGAAGTATGTGTCAAGATCCCTAATCCAATCTAGCAGCTCTTCTGCATTCAGATTCCCCTCGTAGACTGGAATGTCCATTTTTGCCTTCGCACCCATCCTGGCAATGGCTTTGATCAACCGCTCGGTTGATGCATCCTCGACTGTGACCTCTTCTGCATGTCCAGCTTCCTCTTCTGCTTCGGAATCACTAAGATCCCCAACACCAACTCCGCGTCTTTGTGTTGTCTCCATCTCCTCAATCCTTGCTCGGAGATCTCTCATCTGTCGCTCCATTTCTGGATTTCCTGTCGGCCTACTTCTTCTTCGCACCTCCCTATCCTCTGGGTCAGGCGATTGTCTTTCTCTTCTCGGCGACATGGTGAATTTTCTTTCCCTGCTACAGAAAGAAAAGAAATCATGCTCTGATACCACTCTGATGCCAACCCGCACTCCTTGGAGAACGATTTCTTCACACAGGACCTTCTTTCACTTGCAGCCCGAAGAACTCAATGGTTCTTCAAATTCCCAATCGGAAATTCTGGATCCCACAGGTTCTATTTCGCGTGACCCTCACTTCTCCCTTTCAGAGGATCGAAACTTCGCGACTTCGCGAGTTCTCGGTTGGTTTCGGGACTCTCGAATCCTCGATACTCGATGCGTCCGTCAAATCGCTGACTTTTCTTACTCCGCTATCGGGACTTCGAACTATCGTGACTTCGCGACTCGCGATGGCCAACGCTTAAGATTCCAATAGCCGATACACGATGCACCGAAATGCCGACCTCGCAACCTCGCTCCCTTGAGACTTCGCTTCTCGCGAAACTAAATGACTCCTTTCTCGACTCCCGATATCTGATATGCCACTACGCCGATATCTCGCATCACCTGTCACATCATCTTTTCGTGGCCCACATTATCCATGCAATCGTCGGGACTTCGCTTCTCGGACTATCGCGACTCCCGCTGCCTAATCTTCTGATCTTTTCTCACGATGGCCCGATAGACGATCTACGAGTAGAACTTATGCTCCTCGTAATTTCGACCGACGGCTCCTGTTCTTTTGAGATTCAAACCTTTCTCTGCACCTGCACTATAGCCTCCTTCAATCCCGAGAGATCCAATGGTCCACGAAAACCTGCGGATTCCCCACGAAGAATACTGACCATCCACTCTTCTCCTGCACAATCCACAAGCAAGAAATGTCTCTCCACGAGACTTGTTCGCCAACCTACGACTCTTTCGTTCAACCTTCTCACACAACTTCTCTCCGTGCCCTTCAACAACCTTGAAGGCCTATCCCTCCTGAGTTTTGATGACTTCAATTCCCTCAGGAAGAAGCTCTTGCAGGCACACTTTGGGGAAAATCTTCAAACACGCTAAGTGTTGAAGTCTTCGGTCCTGCGCACTTCTGCAGCAGAGATCCTTCTATTCCTTTGCTCAGAATCACAACTCTAAGACTTTGTCTAGCCTGCGCACGCCTTGCACGGCCCCGATGCCCAAACTGCACTTCTGAGAACTTAGAACAAAAGTTCTCTCTATCTGAACCCTTCTGTCAACGCACTCCTTGCAGACGACTCAACTGCACTCCTTGCAGGAATTCTCTGGTTCAAGATAGAGAAACAATTGAAACTAACTCCTTGTTCTCACAGACTTCACTTCAACCATGAAATCACATACACAGTACATAAAACAAATGCATGACCGAAAGCAAACATTCATGAGCATATTAACGTAAATACACAGAGAATAAAACAACCATGGAATTGAATCAAAAATTTTCTATTAATCCAATATCTGTACATGGAGGTTCTTCATACACTTCTCTGTTGCTCTTGCTCTCTCTGCTTCAAGAATAGGTTACAATGTACAAAGGAGGGTGTCTATATCCCGTTTCCCTCTCGAGCTCTAAAGCTATCAAATCTAGACTTAAATTCCTATCTACTAGCATTAAATCTATTAAATGCCTCATCTACCTAAGGATGTGAGCTATCTTCTCAAAGTCCATTACAAATATACAAGTGCACTTTCATAAATGTCTTCATTAAAGACTTGCGCAATAATCCCAAGGTGAAATTCAAAAAGAACTATGCTGGATTGTCCAGCTGTCTCCTGCTTTCACGCTGGCTCGCTTGATGTGGGCGATGCTCCTACATCATAGACAGTTGATAGGAACATCCTTATCTCATCATCCATGCACAGAAAAGTAGGGCATTGAGATCCATAAGTCTATTAACGTCGAAGCGACGACTGTAGATCAGGCTCCTGGACGACTTCTCAGGCGTGGACTGAGGAGCTAGGGACGAAGGCATAAATAAATTGCAATCATCATAATCAATAAAGCAAAAGACAATCAAGACATGCAAGGATCGAAGGCCATGGGAATCAATCAACCTCGAGCTAAAGGCTAAGACAATCATTTTCCTTACCCAATTAACATGAAGAAATAAAATCATAAAGCATACTAACAATCTACCATGCAGAAATAAAGGAAGTGTATCATTTCCCAATCGCCCGCTCTGAGTTGATGTCTCACGAGCTTCGTGCAATTCCCGCTTGTCGACCGATGAGACTTCACCGGTACCTCCCAGCCAATGCTAGGGGTGCTCTTCTTCCCCCTTAGCCCCCTGAGCCACAAAGGGGCCACGCACACTAACCGGAGAATCAACTAGCTCCCAACTCGCTTCGCAAGGTCGAGCTATCACTCCTCACCGAGATGGGTATCCCAACTCCCACAAGCTAAGTCAGTCAAATATAGATTTTTGCAGCGTAACGTTACGCAAACATAAGAGATCCATCATCCTTCTCCTCCCTCCATTATATAGAGTTTTGAAGTCCTTTACTTTCCCAAAATCCCATTTAATTTTATGTTTAATAATTTTATGTTTAATAATTTAATTCATAAAAATCCCCCCCGTACATGTGTCACCCATCCCCTTCATTCTTCCAAAAATTAATTTCATTAATTAATTAATTACCCTTATTTCACTCACTCACCTAAAAGCACTCCTAGAATCGCTCCCAGGTGTCCCCATATCCCCTTACAAGTTTTAATGACTTTCCCTCTTATTAATTTACTAGTTGAGTTTAAATTAGAAAGTTCTTAAATGCTAG
>JZKD02S1558331.1:257521-276389 GCA_000966675.3 Picea glauca | reverse complement strand
CTATGCATTATTTATGTAATATGTATAAAGACAAATACAACCGAATATTTTATTTTTTATATAAAAAAAAGAAAAAGTAGATTCATCTTGACAAAGAAGAAAGCTATTGAGCATTGCCTCCAATTGCACCTATCAATTCAATTGTTTTTCTAGGAAGAATTTAATATATTCACAATATATCGGATGAATCTATAATAGATATAGATTCATAAGCACAAATAGTATGCAAATCTGGATTCAATAGTATTATTCTTTCTAGGTTTACTATATTGGATAAATTTCATACATTGTAGATTGATAGGTATAAATGAATGCTAGAAAAAAGATTGGATACCATGTTGGTCATAGGAACAAGAAAACTGATGCAGGAGCATCGTCAGCAAAGCCATATGGGATGACAACTCAGTGCCTTAGCGTGCCTTTGAATCAATTCAGAATCTTAACGTTGGCATCTCCTGCAAATATTTTTTTTGAACTGATTGAAAACTAAAGAAGATCAAAATGCCTGGGAGCTGAATGATCACAAGTGATCTGGGAGTTTCACTCCTAGAATTTAATATAACAGAACTTAAGTGCTAGTTAGTTTTTTTTCTTGATCACAAAGGTAGTTCTGAGAGGGAGTTAGTAGTTTTAGAGAGTTGTAGAAAGATCTCAAGATAGGAGAGGAGAGAGAGATAAGACTCGGTTGCAGTCTAGCCTTTGTAAAAATATGTATAGACATTCAAAGATAATACAAAAGCATATTTTCCTGCATATGAGTTTCTGTGTGCTTCT
Organism: Picea glauca; assembly: GCA_000966675.3. Classification (NCBI taxonomy): domain Eukaryota; kingdom Viridiplantae; phylum Streptophyta; class Pinopsida; order Pinales; family Pinaceae; genus Picea; species Picea glauca. Next base: position 275,615 of record JZKD02S1558331.1, on the reverse strand, counting down.
GTGTATTTGATGAATGTCATATATGTGTGTTTGTGAGTTTATGTTGTAGATGTATGAGTTATATTTCATTTGCAGGGTAATGATAGAATTCACTATATGTTAGAGAATTGTTGAATTGTTCTGGGTTCTTTAGGCTGTGCAAGGAGTACACAACAGAGTATTGGAAATCTGTAGCCAGTGCAAAGAGTGTGCATCTGAACTCTGTGGAGCTGGAAAAGAATGTGCTAGGAGGGCACACTTGAGCGATGATAACTCAAGGGAAACCTCAAGGTTGTTGAATACCTTGGAGGGTAAATGGTGTAGAGGAAGAACAAAGGGACAGAGTCACTGAGAACTATGTAGATCTCTGCTAGGTGGGCATTGAGAAGGTGTTAGTGTGCACAAGGAGAACTCTCTGTTGAGTTCAAAGAGAAGACTATCAAAGAAGGATACTCACAGAGTTGCTGAAAACTCTGTAGAAAATGCTCAGTAAGGAGTTCTTTGAGAGAGAGGTTTCCAGGAGGGCACAATAACCCTTTGAAGGGAGAATAAGGGCTGAGACCCTTAGGAGACTGAATAAACCCAAAATATCAAAAGAGATAGCATTAGCAGAAACAGAGAAGAGACCCAAAAAGTTGGGCTCACAAGAGGAGAAAAGTTCAAAGACTTTGAACACTTACAAATTCTTCTTAGTTCGAAGAAATAAAAATATCAGGAGGAGGAACAACAACAACTATTGGATCTATTGTTGGAAGAGATCAGGACCATTAGATCAGTGTCCATGGAAGCGAAGGAAAGCGTCGAGGAGGAAAAGATCCCTTCAATAGGATATGAGCACAGAGGATAGACAGTCGTCCGATCAAGGTAAATTGCATGGACTATAATCCCTTTAGAGTGAACAAGAGAGTATACTCACGAAGTCTCGAAGTTTTGAAGCCACTTAGAACTGTCCATCATCCAGGGGGATAGGTGGCAGCATATTTGAGAGTTCGAGGAAAAACTTCACGAAATAGTGAAGTGTAGAGTGATTATGGACCATCAGATCTTGAAGAGCATGTGGCAGAGATCCATGTACTACAAGAAAAGGAGAAGGAACATGAAAGAGCATTAAATTTATGAAGTCCAAAGATGCAGAGATATCCTAGCTGTTGGCTCGAAGGTGGATACATGGAAACATATAAGAAATCTTGCGTATTCATGATTTGGAGGAATTCTGCCAAGTAGTTAGAAATTTACATGAAGTTGTGAATCATGAAGAAAATCCCAGTTGTTGGTTGTAGAGGACGTGAAGAAAATATCAGTGGTTGGTTGTAGAGAGATGTGAACTGTTGATCTGGTCCAAGAGATTTCATCGGTCTAGAATTTGGAAAAATTGAGAGCAACAGAGTATAGATTTCATGAAGTCATGAAGTGCAGAGTGATTATGGACCGTTGGATCTAGGAGGACACGTGGTGTTCGATCCACGACTCTGGATAAAATTACTTTAGAGAAAGTGATGTAGTGAATAAGCTTGAAGCACTAGACATGAAGTGCAAAGTAAATATCAAGCATTGGCTGATTGGAGAGTTGAGGACCGTTGATCTGGTCTGAAAGGTTTCGTCAATCCAGACTTCAGAAGAAGAGGGATTAAGTTGCTTGCAAAAGTTCTGAAACACGGAGTTCCAAAATAGATTGTAACCATTAGTTGTGGAAGGAGTGTGGACCATAGATCTGGTCTGATATAACGGAAGAGAATTTGTGGAAGTTGCGGAGATATCAGGAGTTAAGCTCAGGGTCATAGCTTGAGTTCATATGTGAGAAGGGCCTAGGAAAAGGAGCTAGCACCCATTACATTGGAATTCACCAATTTGGAAATCAGAAGAATTGGCCAAAACATATAGTGAAAACACCCAGAGCATGAAGCTCAGTAGCACCCTTTGAGTATGAGCCTGGTCACAGCCCGCGGTCACATGCAGTTTCTACTAGAGGAAAAGAGGCTAAATCCTGAGATCTGGAATTAAATTTCATTAGAGGATTCTATGGGTGTTTGAGAATCCTTGTTCGTTGTTTTGAGCACAAGGAAGAAAATAGAGGCATGTGGATAAGGTTTTGTGGGCCTAGAAGAGGCTTTTAGAGTCGATATGACTCCTTGATAAGAACGATCCTAGACCAGGAGGTCACATAGCCCCGAGGGAGATTAGTGGGGTCTGCATCACAAACGTTGGGGGAAAAAAAATCGAAGGTGGTATCCATTGCTTAAAATCATAGAGGGAAAAAAAAGTCGTAGGTGGTATCCAATGTTTAAAATTTGCTAAGGGTAGAAAAGGAAAAATGCAGATCATATTGATGCAAATTCGTAGAGCAGAAGGGTGAAGGCACAGTACCTTTGACTCCCAAAAAAGAAGAGAATCAAGATGCAATTTTGTTGGGCAGAAGGGTGAAGGCACAGAGCCTTTGGCTCCCAAAAATGCAGAGAATAAAGATACAATTTTGCTGAGAAAAAATGCAAGGATACTTACCTTTACAAATCATTGAGAGAAGGGTGAACCAGTAGAGAATTTAAAGGGAAAAATTGAAGGGTCTTTAAAGGTAAAAATGCAAAGTCTTTGAAGGGAATTTTTTAGGGAGAATCATAGATTCCTTGAAGGGAAATTGACAGGGAATTTGAAGGGAGAACCACAAATACTTTAAAGGAAAACGCAGAGTGCCCCCTTCCCTAGACACTGAGGCATCCTTAAATCATGAAACTTTCACAAAGGAAATAAGGATAGAACTTATTGAACAATGGGCTAAGACACTACTAAAGCACAAACAATCAAGTAAAATGAATTTTCATTGAGCAAAGGAGGAAAACACAGAATAAATGCACTCTCAATAATGCATAGATTAAAAAAAACCTTCACTGAGGAAAGGAATAAAACTCAGAGTAGACGCACTCCCGACCAATGCATATATTAAAGCAATTTTTGTTGAGAAAAGGAAGAAAACATAGAGTAGAGAATGGTTACTATGTTGAGCGCATTTTAAAGAAAACGAAGAGGGTAATGTCTCATATATTTTTAGGAAACGCAGAGATAACCCTTGGGCAACCACCAATCGAGGAGTGAAGAAATCAAGAGACCAATAAAAAAATAAAAATTTTCATGATGGTGAAATAATAAGGGGAGATAAAGCTATAAATTTAAAATTTTTCCTGAACTAAAATGAAGAAGAATTTTAACATCCTATGTGCATGGAATATAAAGAATTTTCCAATCGCATAATCAACTTATTCGATATTGAATCAAATGTTCCATGATCATACAATTTTATGAGTCACCCAATGTAATATAGTCATTTCTCAATTGATTCAGTACCCATAAAATATATTTCTAATTCAAAAGGATATGATTAACTAACAACAATGGTAAATATCGTAACTAAATAGGTGAAAATATGACGGGCTTGATGATGATCCTTGGAGACAGACATCCCTTCATCTTCTTTCTAATCATTGAGACTTCACCAGTACCTCCCAACTAACTCTAGGGGTACTCTTCTTCCCCCTTAGCCCCCCGAGCCGCAAAGGGGCCACACACACACCACCAAAATCCTCTAGCTCCCAACTTGCCTCACAAGGTAGAGACACCACTCTCTCTCTCTCAAGCTAGGTATCTTAACTCTCACAATTAAAACCAATCAAAATTTCTACAACATAACGTTACTCATAACTTGCGTGTTTCATTCCTCCACTCAGTCGTTTGTTTTATAGAATTTCCTTAGTGAAAACTTGTCATTCACACATTTAATTTGTTTTTCTAAAGTTTAATCAGGAATTATTCCCCCCATATACTTGTCACTCATTGCCTTAGTTGCACCAATAAATCCATAATTTAATTTAATTAAAAGTCAATTTCCATCAGCCATCCTAAAAGCGCTCCTAAAATCACTCATGGTTGTCCCTTTATTCCCTTTATTTCCCATTTATGACTAATTTCCTTCTAAAACAGAGTTGAGTTAAAATAGAAATGTTCTCTAGTTAAACTAGACTCTAGATACCTTTCTGTGCTTACACATTCTTGTATGCTTTATTCATTTCTTATTTTAATTTCTAATTTGGTATTTTATGCATACATGTGTATTGTATTAAATTTTTTAGATTTATTTTATCTCTCTTAATCTCTTAAGTTCGTTTACCTTTTTCTTATTTCATCTAATTTGTAATTTAGGTTTTTTCCTCTCATTAACTTAGACTTAGGGTTAGTTAAATTTTTATTTGCAAAAGATTAGACCATTAGGGATTATGATTAATAAATTTAGTCATTAATTAATTAATTAATCAATTAAATAATTAAGAAATGTTCAAGATTTTACAGGTTTAACATTCGCTCAAAGTTTTCTAGGCTACCTATATTCATTGACTCACCTTTTTAATACTCTGACGAGCCCTTCAAGATGCACTCCATGCTCCAAGGGTGCCACTCGCCTTTGATTCAAATTTTAATTACGTGACGTGCCCTTCAATATGCACCACGTGCTCCAAGGGTGCCACTCACCTTTTACTGGTTTTGGTAGTTGTCCAACCCTTGAATTCAATACTCCATTCAGGTGACCTTGTGAGAGACTAAGGACCTCTAAGGTATAAGGACCCCTCCTTATTGTGCACCCCTTAGAATATTTGTGAGCAACTGTCTCAATCTTCCCTCATGGCATCATGGATCACTCGAACTAAGTAAACGTTAACCTACAGTTTGAGCCATGTTGGGAGCACTAGTAGGTTGTGATAGGGTTTCTTCCACACCTCCACCTCAATAAATGGTCTATGTGCATGGATCCTTTACTCCTTATGTGAGTCAGATTAGCAAGCAATTGTCATCCTGCAGCCATCAATGAAACACTGTCAATGATCCATAAACAACATCATAATATAATCGATCATATGTCACATATTCATAAATGAAATATTCAAACCAATACAATCCACTCCCTAACTCAATCTGGAGTCCAAGGAGGTCCATTTATGCCATTGACATCCTCAATCTTTCAAGTTCCCTGCACACTCAGGGGAAACTCGTTAATAGTGTATGTCAATACATAGATATCAAAGAAACATAAATCATTATCCATCAAAATCATCATAATAACCCATAAGCGAAACATACAACCATATTATACTCAAACCAGATCACTTGCAGACAAGTTTCCTAAAAAATAAGTCAGTAACATGTGCTCGCAAGAGTGGGATGTTACATACAACCCCTCTTGTTTTAAACTTTTTCCCTAAGTTGTACTATATATAATGCAATAAATAAATCATTTGATAAGATCTATATGTCTAGCTATCAAATAAATAAGTAAATTGTTGGCGCATATCATATGCATCCTCCAATGTAGTCAAGTGTGGACTATAATTGTCCCACTATACATTGACCAGATTGACTGTTTGACATCACAATTATTGAATGCAATGGTCCAAAATGCAGATTGGCTCCACTGTGAGTGTACCCTCATCTGACACCTCCAAGGGACTCATGTCAATCACATGTGTAAGATCACTAACATAATGTCTTAGAACAGATACATGAAAAACATCGTGCATACGCCTCAAAGAATCAGGCAAGGCTAGTCGATAGGAAACAAGCCCTTTCTTTTACACAACTTCAAAAGGTCCCACAAACCTAGGAGAGAGTTTAACACCCTTTCCAAGATTGATTGAACTCTTGTGCGGTTTCACACACAAGAAAACGTGATCACCAACTTCATAATTACGTTTAACACAGTGCGCATGGACATAAAGTTTTTGTCAATCTTGCGCTTCTTTAATCCTTCGTCTTATTGTTTTCAATTTTTCTTCCATTTCATGGATCACTTCTGGTCCTACCAGGACCCTATCCTCAAGTCGATCCCAACTCAATGGTATTCGACATGGTTGCTCGTAAAGAAACTCAATCGATGCCATATTAATGGTGCTTTGATAGTTGTTGTTGTACGCAAACTCTACCAGTAGCAAGAAATATTCTCAATGTTTTTGTTGGTCCATCACATACATATGCAACATATCTTCCAGGATTTGGTTCATTCTTTTAGTCTTCCCATCTATCTTTGGGTGATACATTGTACTAAAGTTAATTTTTGTTCCCAATACCTCTTGGAAGCTAGTCCAAAAACATCATGTAAACATCGATCCTCAATTGGATATGATCCTTTTAGGCATTCCATGCAATATCACAATCTCACTAAAAAAAACTCTAGCTATGTCTAGTTCCTGATATGTTGTATGCATAGAAATAAAATGGGCACTCTTCATCAGAGTGTCAACTACCATGAAAATTGAGTTGTGCCTCCTTGTCATTAGCGGCAATCCCAAAATAAATTCAATCAAAATGACCTCCTATTTCGATTCCAGAATAGTGTGTGGTTGTAGTAATCCAAATGGATGTCTATGTTCATCCTTAATGTTCTCACATTCTAGACATATCACCACATAGCTAACTATGTCTGCCTTCATTTATTTCTTGAAGAATAAGGGCTTAAGGTCTTCCCTCATCTTCGTGACTCCTGAATGATCCATGTACACTGCTCTATGAGATTTGTTTAAGATCAAAATCCTCAATTCGTGACTAGGTGGTACGTAAACCCAATTATTATACCTCATCAATCTGTCATTGTCCAAAATATATTCTTCAAACTTTGGTACCAACATGGTGTCATGTCTGATATTTTCCTTAACCTATTTATACGAGTCATCGTTGCACTATATAGTTAGAATCATTTCTTGAGGATTCGTCTAAAGAGGTATCACAAAAAATATGTGTGGTCTCTGAATCAATGCACCTGCCACTCTGTTCATTGTTCCTTCTATGTAGGTAATCTCAAAATCGTACTCGCTAAGCAATTATGACCAACGCCTTTGTTGCACTTTCAAGCCACTTTGCATAAAAATGTGTTACAAACCACAATGGTTTGTCTTTAGTTCAAATTTTTTTCCAATCAGGTAGTGTCTCCACACCCTTAGGGCATACACAATGGACAAATACTCCAAATCATGTGTCGTGTATTTCTCTTTATGCTTTCTTAATTTCCTTGAGATGTAAGTGATCACTCAACCATTTTGCATCAAGACTCCACCTAAGCCTTCCATGGATGCATCTATGCATACAAATAATTCCTCATCCACATTGAGGACTTTTAGTATTGACATTGTATTCAACAGCTCCTTGAGCCTTCTAAATTCTTCCGTGCACTTCTCAGTCCATACAAAGTTCTTGTTTTTCTTCTGTAATTCCGTGATCAGATTTGCTATGTTTGAAAAAACTTTGCACCCCATTGATAATATCCTTCTAAACCCATGAAGCTACGTACTTCTGGTATGTTTGTCAATGCAAGCCATTCCATAATAGCCTCTACCTTCGTTGTATCCACAACGATGCATTCACCAGAGATAACATGCCCCAAATAATGAATCTTCAATTGATAAAAGGAGCATTTTGACAGTTTACCATATAATGTTTTCTCTCATAAACATTGTAGTACCAAGCACAAATGTTTTTCATGTTCTTCCATCATCCGAGAATATATTAATATGTCATCAATGAATACTTGAACAAATTTCTCCAAGTATTGACAAAACACCCCATTCATCAAGATCATAAATAACTTTGGGGAATTTGTTAGTCCAAATGATAAAATGATAAACTCATAATGCCCTGACCTCGTATTGAACGTGGTATTAGGAACATCTTCCTCTTTGATCCATAACTGGTGATATATTGATCTCAATTCGATCCTTGAAAACACTATCACGCCTTTCATTTGGTCAAACAAATCGTCTATTCTTGGCAACGGATATTGGTTCTTGAATGTTGCCTTGTTCAATTGACAATATTCAATATACATCCTCCATGACCCATCCTTCTTTTGTATGAAAATAGCAGGTGCACCCCAAGGTGACACTCTTGGACGTATAAGTCCTAGGTCCAACAACTCTTTTAGTTCCATTTTCAACTCTTGTAACTCATGCATTGACATCCGATAAGTCTTTCTTGCTATCGGTTCAGTTCTAGGTTTTAGGTTGATTGTAAACTCCAATTCTCTTTCAGGTGAAAAACTTGGTAACTCTTCTTGGAACACATCCACAAACTCTCGTACTTCCAGAAGATTTTCTAATCCTTTTGCCACACCATTTTCGTTTAGCGCTAGGATTTCATATAGTTTGCATAATTTTCACATGCTCTTCTGTAGTTGTAGGGCTGAAATGAACCTTAAGGAAACTCCCTAGTTTCTTCCTACAATCACTTGTCTCTGACCCTCATCATCAGTCAAAATCAACCGCTTCTTCTTATAGTTGAGTATCACATCATGTGATTCCAACCAATCCATACCAATCACAATGTCATAATATCCTAAAATTGTGACATACAGGTTGGCCTTCATAAAAAAATATCCCAGGTTAACCCTACAGTACGTAACCTTTCCTCCAACCTTCTTCATGGAACCCAAAGCCATTTCCACATAGATAAACTCAACCTGTTTGACTACCTTTTCCTTAATTATTTTTAGCATTGCACCAGAAATAAATCTCTCTAAAGCGCAAGAATCTATCAAAATACTAAAGGTCTGGTCAATGATACTACTTGAGGTCTCGAGCATAGTAGAATGGTGCTCGGCCTGGTGGTTCTTCACCACTGCATGAATCTAGTGGGACTTGCCCAAATCTCCAACTATAGTGTGTCTGGATGACCCGACTACTCTGGCCCTCTCAACCGAATAGTTATGCTGGTAATGTGTCTCTCCACAAGTCCATTATTTGGTCTTCGGTCGAGTAATCTTGGTCCTGGAAGTAAAATTTGTTGGCCCACTAGATTGAAACCCTGGTTTTTTCATTTGAACAGGCCTAAACTATTGTTGTTGTGGATGACATCATTCTAGGTTTTTTGGTCCTTTGTAGGGAGTCATGTACTGAGGAGTTGATCACCGTGGTGTCATGAACGTGTATCCTCTCGGAGTACCATGATACCCTGATAAATTTATAGCTGGTGTTTGATTCTAATACACACTAGATGTCGCATGTCACGATGATCTTATAGGAGTCCTTCCCTGACCCTCACCGATCAACTCTGCTGCATTGTGAAATGTTTGAGGCATTAGGATTCTCACGTTCGCACAAATACTGACGTTAAGGCTGAACACAAACTTGTTGACCTTGAGCTTCTCGATGTTCATATGTGGAGCATACCTAAGTACATCCATGAATTGGGCCTCATATTCCATCAATGTACAACCACCCTGTCATAAGGTGTTGAACTCAATGAACTAGTGCTCAATGAATTCCTCTAAAAAAAGCCTATCATAGAACCATTCCTTGAACAACTCCCATGACACGTCTTCAACGGCCATGTTCAATTGTGGTAGGAGCATCTTCCACCACAGAAGGGTGCTCCCCTTTAGTTGAAAGACCTTCATGCAAACCTTCATGTTAGAGGTATAGTCGCGAAGTGCGAAGCACATCACCATGGTCTCCAACAAAGCCTTGATGGTTTCACTGTCTGTGGCACCCATGAACTTAGGAAACTTAGACTTCTCAATTTCTATGTGAATACTACCAGTACCGGCTGGGGCACATTGTGGACCATCAGAGGGTACAAGCACCATGTCCTCATCTCTATCTAGTCAGTTAATCAAGGCCTCTGACATCCTTTGAAAGGACCTCATCAACCCAACCACATCCCCCACATAAATCTTCTCCTCTTCAATGACTTTCTCTTCTCCTTAAGGGTTAGACCCCTCTAGAGTGGATGCTACTAGAGGCATCACACCTCCTCCCCTAGCACCATGTCGTCTCCCTCCACAACATTCTCTAACCATGATTACCTGCAGGGACAAAATTCAATTTGATTAGCAATAAATTATTAATCAAATGTTTAATACGGTGGAAGGTGTAATGATCCCAAGTTGTGAGGTTGAACCTGGTCTAATACCATATGTAACAACCCTTCCATTACGACTAGGAAAGAGAAGAAAAAAGGTAATCTTTCTTTTATAGCATTAGGAAACTAACGTCATCAATAAAATTCATAGCAACACATAATCTACGACATCATAAGTAAAATCATTACAAGTGACTCATCATCGTAATCCATAATGATGCAACCAATGCATCAATCATAATTAGTAATGACACATAATTAACAAATCATCACATTAGATAATGACACAAAATCAACAAGTATCATAAATGGCGATGCAAGATCAACTCATCACATAAAGATAACATAGAGAAACTACCCACCCAACCTACCCCGCAAGGTTAGGACCTTCAAGACACATAAGCAACGCTCAAGCCCAGGATTCATCCGATTGATTTTGACCATTTAAGGTTTCAAGATGGAGATTGTTCATAGGAACAAGGAGGTGTCTACATCCCTCTGACACATTCAAGTCCAAAAACCAATTAGCTAAATCAACAACATCAATGATGATCAATGGTGCAATAGTGTTCTAATAACCAATCACACATAACATAAATTCCAATTCACAAGAGAATTTAATTACTAAATCAATCATACAATGACATAATTTAAGGAACAATGTAATCAACATTATTTGTTTACAAGGTGCAAAAGAATACATCTACTTTACTTCAAGGTGCTCGATTAATCAATTACTGAATTCAACCATAAATCAACATTATTCCAAGGTGTACACGTGATCTAAATAATGAATTAACATAATAAATAGCATTACAATGCGCACAATTAATCTAATCACTTAGGAAATCATACATCAACATTGTTACAACACACACGAGTAATCTAAAGAATAATCATTTAGTCATCATCATTAGTCCATAGTGCAAGCAATCTAATTACTTAATCATCAACATCATCCATGGCACAAGGGAGATCAACGCTCAATCATTTATACATTAACATTTTTAGTGGCACAAGAAGTAAACTACACACATGACCATTCATACATTGCTTATACATCATGGCACAAAATAATTATCCATTAAATTTAAGGTGCAAACAAAGTCTAATCTATTAAATTCAAGGCGCAAGAATCTAGTTACTCATCCATTTATTTCGATGTGCAAGGTAATCTAATCACATTAAATTCAGGGTACAAAAGATTAATTACAAGGAAATCACATGTGAATCTTATTCAAGGTGCACAAGTAAATTTAATTACTAATTTAATCATGCATCACCATTATTTCAAGGTGCTAAAAAGATAACTATCCATTAATCAACCCTCGGTTTATCATGACCCAATAAAATAAAATAACTTAAACTTAGACAAAATCAACAAACAAGCCCAAGGTTGAGTAACTAAGGTATGAGAAAAAAAATTAATGTTCATAAGGTTGAGAACAACTTTTCAGCAAGGACATCAATCAATGCATTGAAACTTGTTATTTTAAGGATCTAATATAATTATTTATATAGAATTTAAAACATTATTAACATAGATTTAACCTAACCAAGAAGAAATCTATGTATTATTTATGTAAGATGTATAAAGAACAAATACAACTAAACATTTTATTTTCTATATAAAAACATAAAAAGTAGATTCATCATGACGATGAAGAAATATGTTGAGCATTTCCTCCAATTGCACATATCAATTCAATTGTTTTTCTAGGAAGAATTCAATACATTCACAATATATCGGATGAATTTATAATAGATATAGATTCATAAGTAAAAATAGTATGCAAATCCAAATTCAATAGTATTATTCTTTCTAGGTTTACTATATTGGATAAATTTCATACAATGTATTTTGATAGGTATAAATGAATGTCGAGAAAAATATTGGATACCATGTTGGGCGCAAGAACAAGAAAACACTGGGGGAAAACAAAATTGCAGGTGGTATCCATTGGTTAAAATCTTCGAGGGAAAACAAAATCGAAGGTGGTATCCAGTGTTTAAAATTTGTTGAAGCTTTAAAAGGAAAAATGCAGAGCATATTGATGCAACTTCGTTGAGAAGAAGGGTGAAGGCACAGTGCCTCTGGCTACCAAAAACATAGAGAATCAAGATGCACTTTTGGTGGGGCAAAGGTTGAAGGCACGGAGCCTTTGTCTCCCAAAAACGAAGAGACTAAAGATGCAATTTCATTGAGAAAAAATGCAAGGATACTCACCTTCACTAATCACTGAGAGAAGGGTGAATCTGGAGAGACTTTAAAGGGAAAAATCATAGGGTCTTAAAAGGGAAAAACGCAGAGTATTTGAATAGAATTTCATAGTGACATTGAAGGGAGAATCGCAGAGTCCTTGAAGGGAAATTCACAGCGACTTTGAAGGTAGAACTGCAAATACTTTAAAGAAAAACATAGAGCGCCCCCTTCCCCAGACACTCGGGAATCCTTAAATCACAAAAATTTCGCAGAGGAAATAAGGATAGAACTCACTAAGCAATGGGTTAAGATGCAGGGTTTATAACTATCAAAACACATAGAATCAAGTAAAACAAATTTTCTCTAAGAAAATGAGGAAAGCACAGAATAGAATCACTCCCAACAATGCATAGATTAAAATAAACCTTCATTGAGAACAGGAATAAAATGCATAGTATATGCACTCCCAAACAATGCATAGATTAAAACAATTTTCGTTGAGGAAAGGAAGAAAATGCAGAGTAAAGAATGGTTACTATGTTGGGTGCATTTTAAAGAAAAGGAAGAGGGTAATGTCTTCAAGATTTTTAGGAAACACATAGATAACCCCTAGGAAACCACCAATCGAGGATCGAAGAAATCAAGTGACCAATAAAAAATAAAAACTTCTAGGATGGCGATATAACAATGGGAGAGAAAGCTATAAATTTGAAAATTTTATTGAACTAAAATGTAGAAGAATTTCAACATCCTATGTGAAAGAAATATAAATCATTTTCCAATCACATAATCAACTTATTATCCATTTAATCAATTTTTTGAAGATCATATAGTTTTATGAGTCACCCAATGTAATATAATCATTTCTCAATCGATTCAGTACCCATAAAATAATTTTTTGATTTAAAAGGAGATGATTAACTAACAACAATGGTAAATATTGTAACTGAATAGGTGAAAATGAGATGGGATTGATGATGATCCTTGGTGATTGGAGTCCCTTCCTTCATCCGGTTACTAACCGTTGATACTTAACTAGTACCTCCCAACCAACGCTAGGGGTACTCTTCTTCCCCCTTAGCCCCCCGAGTTGCAAAGGGGCCACACACACACAACTAGAATCCTCTATCTCCTAGCTTGCCTCATAAGGTAGAGACACCACTCTCTCTCAAGATGAGTATCCCAACTCTCACAAGTAAAACCAGTTAGAATTTCTACAACATAACCTTACTCATAACCCATGTGTTTATTCCTCCACTCAGCCATTTGTTTTATAGAATTTCCTTAGTGACAACTTGCCATTCACACATTTAATTTGTTTTTCTAAAATTTAATTAGGAATTATTCCCCCCATACACTTGTCACCCGTTCCCTTAGTTGTACCAATAAATCCACAATTTATTTTAATTAAAATTCAATTTCCCTCACCCATCCTAAAAGTGATCATAAAATCACTCCTTGTTGTCCCTTTCTTCCCTTTATTTCCCATTTATGACTGATGCCTTTCTAAAAGGGAGTTGAGTTTAAATAGAAATGTTCTCTAGTTAAGCTAGACTCTAGATACCTTCCTATGCTTACACATTCTTGTATGCTTTATTCCTTTCACATTTTAATTTGTCTATGCATACATGTGTATTGTATTAAATTTTTTAGATTTAATTTATCTCTCTTAATCTCTTAAGTTCGTTTACCTTTTTCTTATTTCATCTAATTTGTAATTTAGTTTTTCTCCTCTCAATAACTTAGACTTAGGCTTAGTTAAATTTGTATTTACAAAATCTTAGACCATTAGGGATTATGGTTAATAAATTTAGTCTTTAATTAATTAATTGATTCAGCAATGCTCAAGATTTTACAGGTTTAACATTTGCTCAAAGTATTCTAGGCCACCTAGATTCATTGAATCACCTTTTTAATACCACGACATGCCCTTCAATATGCACTCCGTTCTTCAAGGGTGCCTCTCACCTTTGGTTCAATTTTTAATTATGAGACGTGCCCTTCAATACGCACCATATGTTCCAAGGATGTCACTCGCCTTTGACTGGTTTTGGTATTTTTCCAACCCTTGGAGTCAATACTCCATTCAAGAAACCTTGTGAGAGACTAAGGGCCTCTAAGGAATAAGGACCCTACCTTATTGCACACTCTTTAGAATATTCGTGAGTGATTATATCAATCTTCCCTCAATAAAAATAGGTAATTGTTAACCTACAATTCAAACCACAACGAGAGAGCTAGTAGGATGTGACAAGGTTGTTGCCACACCTCTCCCTCAATAATTTGTCTATGTGCATGGCCCCTTTACTTCTTATGTGATTCAAATTAGCAATAAATCTTCAATCTTCATCCATCAATGAAAAAATATGAATGATCCATAAAAAAAAATAATAATATAATCGATCATATGTCACATATGCATAAAGGAAATACTTGAACCAATTCAATACACCCCTGACACAATTCAGAGTCCAAGGAGGTCCATTGATGTCATCGACATCCTCAATCTGTCAAGTGTCCTTCACACTTAGGGGAAACTCGTTAATAGAATATGTAAATGCATAGATATCAAATAAACATAAATCATAATCCTTCATCATAAGAACCCATAAGAGAAACAGACAACCATATACTCAAACCAGATCACTTGCATGCAAGTGTCCTAGAAAATAAGTCAATAACCTATTCTTGCAAGAGCGGGATGTTATAATGATTAAGTTATGCCTCTTGAAAGTTGACTTATCTTGTGACCACTATGGTGCCAAGGGGATGCCATGTCATTTTCCATTAGTCACACATGTTGAGCTAGCCACATGTGGACTTTCAATAAGATTCTAGAGGGTCTAAAACCCTAACCGTAATTGAGAATTGAGGCTTGCAAAACCATAACCCTAATCACAGATGGCTATTAGGACATGCTAATTATTGGCTTGTTGATATAGATTTAGGAGCAGAATGAACTAATTAATAGATTGAATACATTAAACACAAAGATATGAATAATAACACAAATATCCAGTGAACAATATATTATATTAAATAATGAAATAGGATGAAACTGTAAAAATGCAGAACTGAAAAACTTGCTCGAATGGTGGTAGTTATCTTTGAGAAGAGATGTGGCTGCTACAAGCATCCATATAAGAAGAATGGATTACAATGAGGCTCTAGAGGCCTTCTTGATATTACTCATGAATGCCAAAACCCTAGAAATCCAAAAACCTAACCCTAGAAGGTGAAATGCCAAAATTCATGTGGGCCCTATGGTAAGTTGGTGTAATTTGGTACCTCAACTTCTAAAGGTCATATATTTTTCATAGGACCTTTGTTTTAGGCACGTGATAGCCCATTGGAAAGGAATTTAAGATAATTACACATTCCTCTATCAAACTCTGACTCTGTCTATAGTTTGACAATGGTGAGCCAAAAAAACAACATTTAGGGCCCCAAAACGACACTGAAAGTACACCAAGATGTGATAACATGAAAACATACAAAAAATATAGTTGGATTAGGCGAGAGGCCACCTAGAGGATGTGTGGGGATTCAGACAACCCCAAAAGTGAAGAATCCACAATTACGAAGTAGTACATAAGAACGTGATGAACAAAAAATGGACATGAGGAGCCAATTCGAATAGGTGGGTGGCCACCAATATCCACCTAGATCAATCCTCCCCCCTTAGGAATAAATGGTCTCCATTGAATTGAGTTCCCCCATCAGGTGAGGAAACTTCTATTGGATTTGGCACCGGGTGAACAACTTGCCTTGGTGTAGGAGTTTCCCTTCCTTGAAAACCCAATAAAGATGGATTTGATGCTAGCGAGTGCCCTTGACCTGTTTGTATACTATATGATCGGTGGATGTTTGTTCCATGTAGTTAGGGTTGAGCTCTGTTGGTGTCAGTTGTTCTGCGATCTGGGAGGTGTCCAACAATGGGGGGAAATATGGCCAAAGGAGGTCAACATTGAATACTAGATGTCGACCAAGGAAGGGTGGAGTGTTGAGCTTAAAATCATTACTACCCATAGCCTTGATGATAGTGTAAGTCCCATAACAAAGTGGGAGAAGCTTCTAATGGGGCCTGTTGAGATGCTCCTTCTGCAAATGTAACAGGACTTTGTTGCCAACCTAAAAATAGTGCGGTACCCTGTGTTGATCATGGTACTACTTATACTTAGCATTGGATTTCTGAAAAATCTCCTCGACCTATTGGCAGATGTGATGAATCTGCTCCATGAATATGGTGGATTTGTCAATCACAGACTAATTAGGGGGAGATTATGTTGGTTGTGGAGCCTGATTATCTTCTTGATTTAGAGGTCTTTTACTTTCAGCCGTGTTTATACCCCATGAAGTATTTACACCCAGAAGTATGTATACTCTTCCACGTGGGGGAGTGCAGAGGGGGGGTACCCCCTCTGCGGGGTTTGGGGGGGTTATCCCCGTGGTTGGGGGGTTTGGGGGAAAGTGGGTCCGCAGTGGGGGTTCGGGGATGAAGCCCCCGAAGCAAAAATTGCCTTTTAAAAGTATATTGTAATTTCATTGTAAATCTTGACCGTTAAGGTTTTTTGCCCTAGAGATTGTGTTAGGGTTTTTTGCCCTAGAAGGAAACCCTCTTTTATGAGGGAAATGTATTGCAGCTATGTAGGTTAGCAATTATTGTATTTTGAGAGAGGAGACTATGAGAGAAAGAAGAGGAAGTTACAGTGGGTTTTGTTGTAGGTTGTATCCCTTCATTTTGTTGGATAATAATAAAGAAACGGCCTGGCAATTTCTCTGGTGGACATAGCCCACACTGGGTGAACCACATAAATATGTGTATCTCTTGTATTGTGTATCTTCTGTGTTTTATTTCTGCATTTGTTTTATTTTATTGCTCTGTAGTCCTATTTTTCTAACAACTGGTATTAGAGCGTAAGGTAACTCGCAGGAAAAGAGGGTTCTTAGTTCGAGTGGGAGCAATGTCGAAAGATGGAAAGTTTAGGGTCGAGAAATTTAATGGCCAAAACTACCAGTTATGGAAGATGCAAATGGAGGATTATTTATATTAGAAGGATCTATTCCTACCATTGAGCAGAATAACAAAGAAGCCGGCGGCCATGAAGGACGAAGAATGGGAGATTCTTGACAAAAAGGCTCTAGGAACGATACGGCTGAGCCTGGAAGCATCGATGACTTTCAATATCTTGAAAGAAAATACAATGAAGGGTTTGATGGACGCATTGGCCAAATTATATGAAAAAACCTCGGCGTCTAATAAGGTATTTTTAATGAAGAGATTATTTAATATGAAGATGTCAGAAGGTGGGTTTGTTGCAGATCATTTAAATGAATTTAATACGGTTACTAATAAGCTAAGTTCTGTAAAAGTGGACTTTGATGATGAGGTTAGGGCTCTTCTAATCTTGTTCTCATTGCTAGAAAGTTGGAATGGCTTGGTCATGGATGTAAGTAACTCTGTCTTTGGTTCAAATAATTTAAAATTTGATGATGTTGTTGGTGTTATCCTTACTAAGGAAATGCGATGGAAAAGCACAGTTGAGACATTAGGTAATCTGTTGAACATGGAGAACAGGGGAAGACAAAAGGATAGAGGAAAGGGCTCAGGGAACCGTGGGAATTCTAGGAAGGGAAGATCCAAATCCAGACTTGGAAAGATAGAGTGATGGAATTCTGGGAAGAAATTACATCTGAAGAAAGACTGCAGAGATCCAAAGAAACAAAGAGATGGACAACAGGAGAGAAATCGAGAAGCAAATGTAATAGGTGATGTGTTACAAGATTCTTTGATTCTTTCTGTAGATAATATTTATGAGTATTGGGTAGTAGATTTAGGGGCTTCATTTCATGCCACACCCCATAGGAAACATTTTCTAGATTATGTTCAAATTTATTTTGGACAGGTTCACTTGGGTGATGATGCACCATGCAAAATTGTTGGAATGGGAAAGGTAAAAATAAAGCAAAGAAATGGAAACCAATGGTTGTTGAAAGAGGTAAGACATATTCCAGATTTAAGGAAAA
>JZKD02S1558331.1:239871-254608 GCA_000966675.3 Picea glauca | reverse complement strand
GAGATTGTTGGTTGTGGAGCCTAATTATCTTCCTGATTTATAGGTCTTTTACTTTCAGCCATGTTTATACCCCATGAAGTATTTACACCCCAGAAGTATGTACACTCTTCCACGCAAGGGAGTGCAGAGGGGAGGTACCCCCTTTGTGGGGTCTAGGGGGGCTATCCCCCCAGCTGGGGGGTCTGGGGGCAAGCGGGCCCCCAGTGGGGGTTTGGAGGCTAAGCCCCCGAAGCAAAAAATTGCCTTGTAAAATTATATTGTAATTTCATTGTAAATATGGACCGTTCATTATAAGGTCACAGATCTAACGATAGAGATTATGTTATGGTTTTTTTCCCTAGAATACAAACCTCTTTTATAAGGGAAATGTATTTCGGCTATGTAGGTTGGAAAGTATTGTATTCTGAGGGAGGAGACTGTGAGAGAAAGAAGAGGAAGTTACAATGGGTTTTACTGTAGGTTGTATCCCTTCATTTTGCTAGATAATAATAAAGAAAGGACCTGGAAATTTCTATGGTGGACGTAGCCCACACTGGGTGAACCACATAAATCTGTGTCTCTCTTGTATCGTGTATCTTCTGTGTTTTATTTCTGCATTTGTTTTATTTTATTTCTCTGTGGTCTTTTTTTTCTAATAGATTATGTCTATGCGGTGGCAAGAGGAAGTGCAACATCAATGGGTCCCAGGGGTTGGAATCCGAGAATCACCTGAAATGGGATTTGAGCAATGGAACTTTCGAGAACCATGTTGTAACTGTGTTGGACATATGCTAGACTCTTGTCCCAAGTACATGAATTATTAGAATATTACATGCATAGGATGTGAACAATGATTCGATTGACAACCTGTATTTGGCCATTCATTTGGGGGTGGAAAGCAGTGGATTTTTTGAGCTTGGTATCCAAAAGAGACCAGAGACTTGACCAAAAGGTGTTGAGGAACCTATTTTCTCAGTCAGAGATGATGGTTTGTGGTATCCCAAAGTGGACCCACAGTCATTTGAAGAAGATATTAGCAGTATCTGTCACTGTGACATTGTTCTTACAGGTTATGACGATGGCAATCTTTGAACACTGATCAACGATGATAAACACATAATTATTTCCTTGCTTGGTGGACGACAAGCCAGACATGTAATCCATTGATATGGATTCTCGAGGCTTCTTAGGAATAGGAAGAGGGGTGTATAAGCCTTACTTCTTGATGGTTGGTTTGGCAATGGCATATGCAGTGCAAGATATGATATACTTATTGATGTCCTGTCGAATTTTTGGCCAATAAAAATGTTTCTGAAGAACAACCATAGTTTTCTCCAAGCCAAAATGTCCTGCCACCCAACTGTAGTGGGCTTCCCAAATAATCTTTGCACACCCTCTTGTAGGAACATAGAGATGGCCCAGGTGGCATAAGAGTCTGTCCTAAATGTGAAAATTAGTGACAATTATGCCTGTACCCAAGAGCTAATAGGTGGTGGCGAAGTCTAGATCTTACTGATAAAATTGGGGCCACTCAGATGCTTCATGTCCACATGAATGGATCAAAGTGGCGAGTGCAACCACAGGAGGCCAACTGTGGCAGTCAGCGACACGATTGGAGATACCTATATTATACTTTATGTTGAGATGGAAATGTTGCAGGTAGGTGGACCACTTCTGATGGAGTTCATTCTACAATTTCCCTTGTGTCTGTATGAACTGCAAAGGCTTGTGATCAGTGTGTATTCTCGTCTCTTTCCCTAGAATGTAATGTTTCCATTGATGATAGGCTTGCACAATGGAATACATTTCCTTTTCGTAGGAGGGGTATTTACAGACAATATCGAAGAGTGTCTCACTATGGTATGCCACTGGATGCCCGTGCTGAGTGAGAAATGTGGCCACATCATAGTCAGATACATCAGTCTCAATATCAAATGGTTGTTGCAGATCAGGCAAGGAGAGTACGTGCGTTGAGCATAAGAGATTCTTTAAATCATTGACTACTCATTTTTTCTCCTTCCCCGACACAAACTTGTCCCTACCACCTCCCTTGGTCACTTGGCTAAGGACCCATGCAATATAGGATAATCCCAACATGAACCATCCATAGAAGTTGGCTAGTCCCAAAAGGCTCTAAAGCTCGGTCAGTGTGGTTGGGGCTAGATAGTCATGGATGACTTGCATCTTTGTTGTATCAAAATGCACCCCATGCTCATCAACAATGTAGCCCAAGTATTGGACCATGTTCATGTCGAAATATCATTTTTCCAAGTTGGTATAAATCTTGTGTTGTCGTAGAGTACTCAAAAACTATTGAATGTGTCTCATGTTCTCCTCCCATGTTTTGTTCAATATGTGGATGTCATCCAAATATACTAACACAAACAAGTTGGTGAAGGGTCTCAATACATCATCCATCAACCTCATGAAAGTGTTTGGTGCATTTGTTAATCCAAAGGGCATGCATATCCGTTCATAGAGACCTTCTTTAGACTTGAAGGTTGTCTTCCATACATTAGTTAGTTCGATGGGAACCTGGTGGTAGCCAGACTTCAATTCAATATTGTTGAAGAACTTTTCCCCCTTGAGTTGGTCAATAAGGTCATCAATCCTAAGAATGGGGTAGCAGTTCCTGACTGTGATTTTTTTTATGGCTCTATAATCAATGCAGAGTCACCAAGTGTCGTCCTTCTTCTGCACTAGTAAAATTAGGCTTCCACAAGGGGAGGAGTTGGGTCTGATATGACCCCTTTGAAGAAGCTCTTATATCTAACACTTGATTTCATCATTCTCCCTCAACGAGTGCCAATAGACTAGTCCATTGGGTAGAGGTGCACCAGGGGTCAGATCAATTGGATGCTTGACTTGGCAGTGTGTCGGTGCCCCTGTAGGTGAGGCAAATATGTCTTTGTATTCTTCCACGATCTCATCCACCTGATTATGTTGCAAAGAGAGACACTATGTAGAGGCTATGGATGTGGCATTGACCTTTTTCTTACTATGAGCATAGATCATAAATAAGAAGAACTTCCCAGTCTATGAAATGACCTTACTACATTGCTTAAAGGGGATTAAAGAAATAGCAATAAGTAATGCTACCTATGGGATCCTATACAACTGTCTACCCAAAGTAATAATAACAATGTGGGGTCTAGACTCATACACAGCATGACACTTCCACAAATATGGTTGTATTAAAATAAAATAACAAACTTCAAGGGGAGAAATATCAAATAGTACCTCATCTTTGAAAGGCTTGATGTCGTAGGTCAGAAGACATTGTTGGATGACATGAAGATCTCTTCCTTGGCAAAGGAAACCGATGCTTTAGGGTTGCAAATGAAATTTCATTGGCAGGTCCAACCACTTGACGACCTCTGCTAAAATCAGGTTCTTCTGAATACCGCGGTCAACAATGAAATGAATCAGAGCCCCTTGACCCACATTTGTGAGTGAGATAGGCATTCCCCTTCCTCTAGTTCTTCTGGTTCACTTGGATGGACTTTGGTGGTAGTGAAAATGGAATAGGGTTCAACATCCATAATATGCTTCCCTCATTCAGTATTTGACTTAGAATCGTAATCATCCTATGACTCAGAATCCTTTAGCTTGGCCATGAGGGACTGCTTGGAGAGACATTCTTTGGTGGTGTGCCAAGGAATTTTATGGTACTCACACCATTTTCCCATGTCCTTATTTGTATTCTCATTGCCCTTATTGTGTTGTGGCCTGGATTGGTTTTCCTGAGGGCATTCACCTCGATTTGGTCCCTTGTTGTGTGGGTTGGGGCTGCATTTTCCCTTCTTCAGCTGTGAGGGGTTTGCAGATCCAAACTCTTATCGTTTCTGCTTAAATTTTTGCTCGATCTTGACAACGTATCTATAAGCCATTCCCGATGAGGTGATGTCTAGAAAATCCATTTTTGTTTGAATGTATCTATGCAAACAACCACAGTATTTGAGCATCAAATGATGCTCAAAGTTGTTGATACCCAATTTGGTGTGTAGGGTATGGAAACTATTGGTGAAATATGGTACAGTTTGGTCCCTTTCTTGACGTAGGGTGGTCCATATGGTGTACCGGTCCTCATAGCTTCCAATAGGGTATTATTGTTCTTTAATGGTGTTCCAGAAGGAATCCCATGTAGGGGCCACCACAAACATTGTAGATTCATCCGCGGCCCTTTGCTTAGAGTAAGTATACCACCAATCTTTAACATGGGGAATGACCTTGAGGACTGCAAAAGTGATATTTTCCCTATCAGAAAAATTGTGGACCAAAAAATATCTTTCGAGCAGATTCAACCATTTATCTACAGCATCTACATCTACTAGTCCTTCAAATAATGGAATATCAAAATTTACCTGTACCTTGAAGGGGGTTTCATGGCCGCTTGATGAAAATGCTTCTCCTGTAGGAAGTCATCGAAGGATCTGCACAAAGTTGTCCATCATTTCATTCCTTTGTCTCCCGAGGGATTCCTCAAGCAACATTTTAATAATATCTCCCACTCCATCATATTTATTTTCATCCCCCATGGGTTTTTTTAGGCTTAGCGTGATCGATATTTTAATGGCTCAATTAGTTCGAGTCCCAACTTCTTGCACCCAAATCTTGTCGGGGACATGCATGAAGAAAAATAAATGAAGAGAAGCCCACTTTGATACCACTGATATAGATTTAGGAGTGGAACGAACTGATCAATAGACTGAATAAAATAAATACAGAGATATGAATAATAACACAAATATTAAGTGAACAATATCTTCTATTAAATAATGAAATAGTCTGAAACTATAAAATTGCAGAAATGAAACACTTTCTCGAATGGTGGTAGCTATCTCTGAGAAGAGATGTGGCTACTACATGCATCCATCTTAGCATAATGGACTATAATGAGGATTCAGAGGCCTTTTTGATATTACTCATGAATGCCAAAACCATAGACATCCAAAACCCTAACCCTAGAACGTGAAATGCCAAAAGTCATGTGAGCCCTATGGGTAAGTTGGTGTAATTTGGTACCTCAACCTTCCAAAGGTCATAACTTTTGCATATGACCTTCATTTTAGGCATGTGATATCCCGTTGGAAACGTATTTCAGAGAGCTACACATTATGTCATCAAAATTTGTCTCTGTCTACAATTTCATTGTGACGATCTAGGAAAACAATGTTTAGGGCCCCAAAATGGCCCTTGAAGTACAACAAGATGTGATGACATGAAAACATACAAAATAAGCCAGTTGGATTAGGCGAGAGACCACCTATATCCACCTGGAGGATGTGTGGGGCTTCAGAAAGCCCCAGAAGTGTAGAATTCACAATTACAAAGTAGTACAAAAGAATGTGCTAAACAAAAAACGAACATGACGAGCCAGTTGGAATAGGTGGGTGTCAACCAATATCCACCTAGATCACTTGCTAAGAAAGGAAAGGATTTCATTATTTTTTATATTAATTTATTGTTTTATAGTTGACAAGAGAAATGGTTTGGGATATGGAGTAGAACACAAGAAGAAAAAGACCATCCAACAAACATATAGGTCACAATGTCCATGGTATATCCATAGTGAGTTAACATTTCTTTGTATTTACATTTCATAACTAAGAAGAAAAGAGAAAGGCATAGTCCTCACCTTATAACTAGGTTTTCCTATATTAGGTTTCCCAAGGTACATCTTGTTTTCATTGTGTGTATGGTGTGGTATTAGTTTTAGCCTCTTTTGTTTTAGCCTCAACCTAATTTTGTTTTTTGTGTTCTAATCAAATGATATTAAATCTTAATCTTAAGAAAACCATTTCCTAACAAAGAGTTTGTGAAAAATTGCATGCTCTATTGTGATGAAGTGGAGTATCCATAGAAGCTTACATCATATTCGTATGAGAGAAAATTTATTTCAAGTTTTAGTGGGAAATTGTACGACATAGGAATTTGCTTAAAGAATGGAGTCTCGAAATCCTAGCCATAGAGTATGAGTATAATAACAATCCAAGGAATGATTCAAAGGAGATATTTTAGTTTTCTAGAAGAATAAGTTGCTAATATATGTCACAACACGATGATCCTCATGGTATCTCTTGAGAGATATTTTATACCTTTCAAGAATTTTAGTAACTCTAACTTCAAAGTTAGTTCAAACAGGAAATTTGGAGACAATAAAGACCTAGAAAAGGAACCAAATAACAAGAGACCAATTTCCAGTGTCACTTCTTCCCAATATTTATTTAAAGTGGAGGAAAAAATGGACATCAAACCATATCAATGTGATATTGATGTTATTGAGTTGAATAAATGGTAACAACAAATAAAAGTCCATTTCAATGTTCATGGCATATGAGTATATTAAAATATATCATTTCCCCAACTAAATTTAGAGGTCCATGCCCAAAACTTGTGGGAAAGCCACATAAAGACACTTAAGTTGCTGGGTCACCCTCCAGTAAATAAGTGGAAGGTGTTTAAAGCCCTCGTTAAGTCACATTTTTACCCTATTGGGTATGAAGAAGACCAATGTATATGTTGGCATTACTTTCAATAGAAGTAAGGGAAGAGTGTACAAAATTACACTATTGAGTTCATAAAACAAACCATTATGTTGGGAATATCTTCCAATAACCCATATGTTCTTCCCAAGTATCTTTGTGGTCTTTGTAGTTATTTAAGGATGCAAGTGATGCTCTTTAAAACTAGGACCATTGATGAGGCTTGGGTGCAAGCATGGTATTTGGAGAAAATGGACAAGAATAAAGGCCAACCAAATGGTTCCAAACAAAAACACCACCAAGATTCTTCCAAAGAGGTAAAGAAGTGGAAAGGAAATGATAACAAGACAACGACCACTCCAAATTAGTGCAATGATCCAATTAACCATTGTAACCATTGTAATATCGATAGTCATATCGAAGTTAAGTGTTGAAGTTACATCCAAAGAACCACAAGAAGGAGGCCAATAAGAAGAGTCACATGCTAGCAATGGATTTAGGAAACCAAGTTGACAACATCTTGAATTTGGAAGAAACATATTGTCTAAACTATAATGCAAAAGGAGGTGACCATGAGTAGCCTCCATCCCAAGGAAGATAAGGAGATTTATAAACTCTTCCATATCAATATATAGGTCAAGAAGGTGAGTGGATTATCTATTTGATTCTAGTTCATAGGCCAACCTTATAGCACAAGATATAATAAGTAAGATTGGATTGGAAGTTCAGTGACGACATTCCTTAGCCATACTGTTATAGCAATATTTACCTCACCCAATGCAATCTTGCAGAGAAGGCCTTTCTCCATTTCCCTATGCATACTTGTCATCCCTTTTTGCAAATCCTAGAGCTAAAAATACAATTTTTCCACATATACACACCTTGCCTACTATATAGCATGCGAATATGCAGGTTTCACCACTACATCCCACGTACATCGATATTTGTGCCCAAAATTGAAAAATAGTGTCGGGTTTCCATGTCACAATAGGAGATCACTGATCCTTGGTCTTCCATATAATGGAAATGTTCTAGCTCGTCCCTTCAGTTCCACTTGAAGGCTATAAATGGGCCAATTCCGAGCTATGGAAAAGAGGAGAAAGAATTCAACTTTGATAGGAAAGTTACCTTGGAGGAATTATTCACTTCGCATTGAGTCTGAATCCCTTTGTCCTTTAATTCTGAACACATTTTTCAACCACCAAGCTATTCCCTTGCTGGTTGAGAACTTGATTGTCTCTCTTACATGAGCTTGCCTTTGGTGGAGGATTGAAATGGTGGAGGCCCAACTGGAAGGAACTCAGTTTCCTGTTTCCAAACCTTGACAACACAGAAGTCTGTAACTTATTCAATCTCGTTGATTATATCTTAATAGAAATACTCTTTTCTCGTCCAATTGATATCTTGCAAACATTTTAATTATTATTCCATGGGCGTATTTGTTATAAATTTTGATGTATTATGCTATTGAATGTGATAACATCGTATATTATCACCATATTCTTGCGTTGGTTGGTTGTTGAGGACTAGGAACTAGTTGAGGTATAGTGCTCAACGGTGGACTTCATCGAACATCTGGACAAGTCAGACCTTTTATCATGTCTTTCTAGCATATTTGTTTATATAACATACTTGAGAATAGAGGTTATTTATGCATTCATTTCCATCTGTTGTGGTTTACCCCTTGCCATAGAGAGATTTTCATTCTAACACATACCCATTGGTATGGGTAAATAAGGATATAGAGCTCAAGGTTACTAAGGAGTGTAAGATCAAATTTTATTAAATATAAACTATATAAATGAAGTGGAGGTAGATATATTACTACTTAGTGTGTTTGTTATAGTTTTTGTAAGATACTTCATGTACATGAGGGATTTGATCTTCATGAGGAGAGAAAACCAATATCATTTGATGAGGGATGATAATTCTTTCAAAATAAATGCACATAAAGGTAAATCCAATATATCTCTCATAAGTGCTAACCAAGCCAAGAAATTGATCAGTTCAGTAGGAATTTTGTGTTTCTCTTCTTAATATAGAATCAACAAAGAGATGATTTAGTCAAGGTAAAGGAATATTTGGAGGGACATTGTACTAAAGAGAAGAAACACTAGTGGGAGGAGCTTTTGTAGGCATATAAATAAGTGTTCTAATATCCTAAAGGGTTACAAACTAAGAGGTTAGTAGGGCATGAGATATAGTTGTGTCGACCTAACTCCCCATTTCTAAACATATGACTATATAGACAGTCCATATTGGAAGCAAATGAAGTAAATAAACTATGGCAACAATTGTTAGAGAAAGGAGTAATTCAACTAATTACCTTACCTTGTGGGTCACCTATCATAAAAGTGCCCAAGAAGGATGGGATTGGAGAATGTGTAGGTACTATAGAGCATTGAATAATATCACTCTCAAGAATCAATACTCTCTTCCTAGGATCGATGACTTACTAGATATGTTGTAGCATGCCAAGTACTTCACCAAATTGGATATCAAATTGGGATACAACTAGATACGAGTAAAAGAAGATTTTTTCTTGGGATACAAATAGATACGAGTACTTGGGATACAAGTACCTACATATTTAATTTTGTCACCAAGATCATTATCCTCTTTACTCACAATTATTTCATAAATGCCACATGTCCTTCTACTAAGAGCATGTGCAACTTTATTTTCCTTTCCTTTAATGTGTTTGATTTCAAAGTCAAATTCGCTTAAAAATGCAAGCAATCTTTCTTGTCGTGCATTTAATCCTTGTTCATTTAACAAGTAATTTACGCCACTGTTATCAGTTAAAATTAGGAACATCCTTCCTATTAAATAAGGAGGCCATATTTTTAACACATGAATCCAAGAAGCTAATTCTAAGTCATGTGTCACATAGTTATGTTCATGATCCTTTAATTTTCATGACTCAAAAGAAATCATGTTTCCTTCTTGTGATAAGACTATTCCTAATCCTTCCTTACTGGAATATATAAAAACAATGAAATATTTATAAGGGTCGGTGAATTTAACGATTGGTGTAGTATTTAATCGTTCCTTTGTTTGATCAAAAATTTCCTGACACTTTTGTGACCATATGAACTTCATTCCATTTTTATGTAAATATGTAATAGAAAATTTTTTTTTCGAACAGTTCTCAATGAACCTTCTGTAATATCCTGTTATACCCATGAATACTCATATTTCCTCTACATTCGTGGGTCTAGGTCATTCTACAATTTACTTTATATTTTTGGGGTCCACTGTTATTCCATCCTCTGAAATAATATGTCCCAAGTGTTGTATCTCTTTATGGTAAAAGTCACATTTGTTGAATTTAGCATAGAGTGGATGTTCTTGTAACGTTTTTAGCACTATTATTAGGTTCTCTTCATGTTCTTTTTATTTCTTTGAATAAATCAAAATATCTTCAATAAAAATAAAAATAAAACGTATCTAGACACTGACTGAATATATTGTTCATTAGGCACATAAAAGTGGTTGGTGCATTTGTGAGTCCGAATGGGATTACCAAAAATTCATAATGTCCATATCATGCCCGAAAAGTTGTTTTGTTCATTTCCTCATCCTTAATTCTTACTTGATGATAACCAGATCTTAGATCAATTTTTGAGAATACTTTTCCCCCTCCCACTTCATCAGACAAATCATTAATCCATGATGGGGGATACTTATTTTTTATCATCATTTTATTTAGCTGTCGATAATCAATGAATAAATGAAATGTCTCATCCTTCTTTTTAATAAAAAAAATTGGTGCTCCCCATGGTGATACATTGGGTCTAATGTATCCTTTATCTAGTAATTCATGTATCTGCATTTTAAGTTCTATTAACTCCATAATGATCATCTTGTATGGGGATTTTGACACAAGGGCAGATCCAGGTATTAGGTCGGTATAAAAGTCTCTCTCCCTTCTTAGAGGTAAATCTTGTATTTCATCATCAAAAAAATCTTTGAAATTTTTTAAGACCACATAATCTTCTAATTTTGGTTTGTCCTCCTCATTATGTATATCCATTATCTGAATTGCATACAATTGACACCCCTTCCTTATGCATTTTTTAGCTACATGGATGATAATTGTCTTAACAAGACTAGTTTCCTTAACCCTTGAACTATTATTTTCACATGATTCCCATCTTGATAAACAAATGATTTGTCATAACAATTTAGCATAACCTTGTGCGATTCCAACCAATCCATACCAATAAGGATGTCATTTGATCCTAAGGGTAACGAATTTAAGTCAACCAAAGTAATTTGCTCATTTATTCCGATATCAAAATTAGAAATATACTCCAATACTTTCCTTTTTGTACCAATGGAAAATTGTACTAGCCAATATTTAGGGTGCTTTACCCTTTTCATCTTACAACTTTCTACCAAAGATGGTGTTATGTATCTCAAACCTAGCCCTGGGTCTATTAGGATAGAGACTTGTTTGGTTTTAATCTTACCTTCTATTTCTACTACAGTAGATTGATGATCAACTTGTCTTCATCACAAGAAAAAATTAATTATGTGTATGTATTTTACAATATCTCCAACTGTGGTAGCTTCGTGTAGAATGTGAATTGTAGTCCTACTTGTTGGATTTAAACATGGACAATTTCTTCGCAAATGTGGTTCTCCACACTCCCAACATTTCATTGGTTCTCTAGGACTATCTAGAATCTTTTTAAATCCCAAATTAACTGGTTTGTTCCCTCCTTGAACTTCTTCTATACTAGATGGATGGTCATTTGTTTGGAATCCTTTTGTCATATTCCGATAAGGAGTTGGTTTGAACCATTTCTTACATTGGTTTAGTTTATCATGATTCCTTTCCTTCCATGCTTTAGGAGTTTCAAATCTTTGTTTATACTGCTCATAACACATTTTATCTTTTCTAAACACTTCATTCAAAGAATTAGGATTATCAAATTAAATTTTGTCTTTATAAGACTGTGGTAGTCAACTTAAAAACATTTGAATTTTCACTTTATCCTCCTTAATATAAGGTACAAATATCAATAAGTGTAAAAAATCATTAATCATATCATCCATTTACATTTTTCCTAGTCGTAGTTCATAAAATTCCTTAGTCTTTCTCTCATAGTAACTTTCTGATAGGTATTGTTTCTTAAAGTAATTCTTAAATTCTGATCCCTTCATTCTTTTATGTTTTAATCGTTTTTCTAATTTCAGATCTTGCCACCAAATGCTAGCCTTCCCTTTCATATTATAAATTGTCATTCTAAATTTCATATTACTAGAATAATTGTACATTTAAAAGTCATTTTTGATGTCTAATAACCAAGATTCATCTTCTTCACCTATTTTTGACTCTCCATCAGATGTGGAGGGTTTTATCTTTTTGAATTCACCTTCCAAGTGATCCATTTGTTTTAATTTCTTAGTGGAGGATGTTTGTAATTCTTTTCCTGGTTGTGTATTACTTGAGGATCTATCATATTATTTAGACTTGCTGCTTGATTTTTCAGATGATTGGTTGCTCATGTCTCTGTTTACTTCTCATCTCTTTGACTTAATTTTCTTAGCCATATTCTACAATAGTATTTCATTAAGCTCTTGTTGCTCTTCTTCTTTTTTCTTAATCTTCTCATTATCTTCCTTAAAATTCTTAATCACCTGAGAGGTCGAGCTATTCTCACTTTTCTATTCAAGGTTTTTTTGGTTGAGATTTCCTTCGGGGTTAAATTCTTCTTCATTATGTGTCAACGTACTGCAGGGTTGAATATTATCCTATCACTTTACAAGGAAATATTTATCCAAGTCAGAAATTAAGCATTTAGAATTTTTGTTTCCACCCATAAGGTCTAGTGTTGTCAGCATGTTCTTTGATACCATATGTAATATAACATTTATTCATTAATTTCCTTTACTCAAAATTACGACATAAAAAAATTCTTTAAACAACCATGACATTGTATATAACTTGAAATCTCTCTTCAATATCACCATGAGCAATTCTACCTTAACTTGGAAATAAGTAAGTTGGGTTTAAATTTAAACCTTCATATAAACCTAACTCATAAGTAATGTCCTTAGATTTTTTTTACAACTAATATCATACCTAACTATACTATTAGGTAACTGAATTAATTCTTAACTCTATTACTTTTCAAATCCACTAATTACCTATAGTGGCTTATATGAATATATATATATATATATATATATATATATATATTATATTTACAAGAGGGTTGTGGGGGTTGTCCAAGGTATTTGAAACATAACTCAAATGATCAAACATTGAAAAAACGTTATAATTGGGTTATCCTAGGAATATGCCTCTACCATATACTCTAGTGTAATGCTATGACAAGGCTAGACTATTTCACTTGTAGGGTAAGTAATTAATACGATTTTAACCATATTGGTCTTCACAAGTCACCTTACAACCTCCATAACGACATGTCCCGAAGTCCTTCCTCTATAATTTAAAACCTGCAACTTGAAAATATCTTTTTTTCCCACATTGATCCCCTGGGTCACTATACAAATCCTCCAACTACACTACTTCACGTGCCTAGGGATTTAACTACTTGACACCTAACCTAGCCACCTCCCTTTGTACTTCATGTGGTTAATTTCATTAAAGTTTCTATCAGAGAATTGATTTTGGAGAGGTTTTCGTTACTATAGAAAAACTCATTCTTTGTTTTGGTAAAACTCGACAGTATTCTCTGTAAGAGGTTTCTTGCAGGACAAAGCTTCCATGGCTTACAGCCTGGTATGCTTGTTCCTACTTGGTATTGAGACTTATTACAATCCTTGTCAAAATATTACCCATGACTTGGTCCTTCACCGAGTTCTGTATTTTTTCTTCTTTCCAACCGAGGGTTACACTCATCGAGGAGTGTGTTGCATATCCTGTGTAACATTTATTTTTTAGATAATTATTCGTCTCTAGAAACCATGGTTTAGTCCTTTCCTCCTATCCGATAAGCATTATATATTCCATTGAAATTCTCCGAGGAATACATTAATAATTGATTCGAAAAGGTTAAAAAGAATATAAGAGGTTTAAATCTTTGTTCACTAGACGAATCATTCCTTGAGGTTTGCATGTGTAACATCCCACTCTTGTACACACTGAGTGAACTTATTCTTTGAGGACACTTGCATGCAAGTGATCTGGGTTATTATACTATTGGTTGTTTTGATTATGATTATGAGATATTATGAATTTTTTGATATGTTATTTCATTGTATTTACATAGACATGTGTTATTGTCTGGGTTCTCCCAAGTGCGCAGGACTTTGGACATTGATGGAAGAAGGCTAATGAGATATTTCCAAACAAACTCACATTTCGAGTAGAGGGGTCACAAACAACAACCAAAGACTTTGAGGGAGAGGTGTGGTAGGAGACCTACCAAAGCCTACTAGCACTCTCATTGTGGCTCAAACTGTAGGTTAGTGATTACCCAGTTCGATAAGACCCACAATGTCATGAGGGAAGACTGTGAAAGTCATTCACGATGATTCTGAGGGGCGAAAAATAAGGCAGGGGATTTATTCCTTATACACCCTCAGTCTCTAACAAGATCACCTAGCGGAGTATTGACTCCAAGGGTTTGATGTCTACAAAATTTAGTCAAGAGGCGAGTGCCACCCTTGGAGCACGTGGTGCATCCTGAAGGGCATGTTGTGCAAAAAAACGAAAAGAGGTGAGTGGCACCCTTGGAGCACATAGTGCATATTGAAGGGAATGTCTCACAAATAAAACCGAAAGAGGCAAGTGGCACCCTTGGAGCAAGTAGTGCGTCTTAAAGGGCACGTCGAGATTTTAACTAGTAAGTGAATAAAACTTGTGCCTAGAAAACTATGCCTCCTTAGGACCTATTCGGCCTTAAAATGAATGATATGATAAGTAAAGTTTAAAAACAGTTTTTCCCTAAAAAAATAATCCACCCAGCCTAATGAATGTAAAACTGTTAAGAACCTGAATAGATCTACCAATATAATCACCAAAAATACTGAATACACAATAGATCCACAAAGAAATATAGAAGAAACCACATTCTATTATTATCAAAACCTTTGAGGTAGGGAAACACCGTACAGTGGATCCTATTATGGAAGGGATCCTCTCCTGTTCACTTGCCTCTTCGAGGGGGCATCCTCTTATTGAGCTTCAGCTCCAAATACAATACTTCTCTTCATGTCTCATTACATTGCTTGAACCCATTTATATAGTGCTACCATCACCTAAGAACATTCTAGAGGAGGAATCTTCTAGAAGT
>JZKD02S1558331.1:212788-230902 GCA_000966675.3 Picea glauca | reverse complement strand
ACACTCTCAACATTTCAGTGGTTCTCTAGAACTATCTACAATCTTTTTAAATCCCAAATTAACTGGTTTGTTCCCTCGAACTTCTTGTGTACTAGATGGTTGGTCATTTCTTTGGGAGAGTTCTTGCCACTGGTAGAATTTGCATATAACAACATTTATCAAAGCACCATTAATATAGCACCCTTTGAGTTTCTTTACGAGCAACTGCATCAGATGCCTTTGAGTTGGGATCGGCTTGAGGATAAGGTCCTGGTGGGACCAGAAGCAATCCAAGAAATGGAAGATCAAATTAAAACCATAAGACAAAGGATCAAAGAAACACATGATCAAAATAATATTTATGTCAATGTGCACCATGTTGACCATAGTTACGAGGTTGGCGATCGAGTTTTCTTGTAGATGAAACCGCATAAGAGTTCGATCAATTTTGGGAAGGGTGATAAATTCTCTCCTAGGTTCATGGGACCTTTTGAGATTGTGGAAAGGAAGGGGCATGTGGCCTATCAACTAGCCTTGCCTAACTCTTTGAGGCATATGCACAATGTTTTTCACATATCTATTTTGAGACATTATATTAGTGATCCTACACATGTTATTGACATGAGTTCCTTGCAGGTATCTGATGAGGGTGCGCTCATGACTAAGCCAATCTGCATTCCATACCATCGCATTCGAAATCTACGATGTCAAAAAATAGATCAGGTCAAGTTCTAGTGGGACAACTATATTCTCCACTCGACAACTTGGGAGGACGCATATGATATGTGCCAGCAGTTTCCATTTTTGTTTGATAGATAGACTTATGATACTGTGATATAGTTATTTCAGCACTTATATATTGTGAAACTTTGAGATGAGGTTAAACCAAGAGGGTATGTATGTAACATCTCGCTCTTGTATGCACTAAGAAAAATTATTCTTTGAGGACACCTGCATGCAAGTGATCCGGGTTATTATACTATTGGCCATTTTGATTATGATTATGAGATATTATGGATTTGTTGATATGTTATTTTGTTGTATTTACATATATAGGTGCTATTGACTGGGTTCTCCTGAGTGTGCATGACTTTGGATGTTGATGGATGTAGGATGCCGATAGCTTGCTGACTAGACTCACATTTGGAGTAGAGGGGTCATGTACAACAACCAGATACTCTAAGGGAGAGATGTGGTAGCATCCCTGCCACGACCTACTAGCACTCCCATCATGGCTCAAACTATAGGTTAACGATTACCTAGTTCGAGAAGACCCACGATGTCATGAGGGAAGACTGTGAAAGTCACTCACGATGATTCTAAGGGGCACGCAATAAGGTAGGGCCCTTATTCATTATATTCCCTTAGTCTCCAACAAGATCACCTAGTAGAGTATTGACTCGAAGGGTTTGTGATGCAGGAGCATCTACGACGTCATGACGTGGGCCAGTGTAGAGGAAAGAGAAGGACAGCTAGACAGAACCAGCGCATACATTTTTTGAATCACGATGAAGATTGTTGCGCCATTGTTTGAATGAATGCATTCATATGAAGCGCACTTGTATTGTAATGTAGATAAGAAGACATTAAATAGTTTTAATGCTGGTAGATAGGGTTAGCTTTATATTAGACAGTTTCATTTCCAGGAGGGAAAATGAATATAGGCACCCTCCTTGTTCATTGTATTCAGATATTATCCTGAGAATTATTCATCATTAGCATAGAGAGCAATAGAGAACAGAGCAGAGAGTTTGTGAAGAAACCCCATGTACAGATTGAATTAATAGAGGAAGCTTTGATTCAATTCCATGGATGTGTTTGAGTTGTGTGTGTTGTTAATGTTATGCTGTTGCATACTTGCTTCTCTTTATGCTTACCTTTTATATGCTGCTTATGTGATTGCATATCAGGTTCGAAACCTGAAGGAATGAGTGAATGAGTTTCAATTGTTTCTCTGTTTGATCCAGGAGATTCTTGCATAGAGTGCAGTTGAATTCCTCCGCATAGAGTGCGTTGAGGAGGCTCTACAGTTAAACTCTCATTCTCGTTCAACCCGGAGTTGTTTTGGATTATTCGAGCCGTGCAGGTGAGTGCAGGTCGAACTGAACTTCCAGTAGCAAGTCTGAGAAGGGAAAGGTCGGGTTGTTGTGACTGCGAGTGCAGAGAACCTAGAAATCTTCAGCATCGTTGAAGGTTGGCGAAGGTCGAGGTCGAGCACAGGGAGCATGTTCGAGGGAGCTCTGAAGGAGTCAGAGTTGCAGAAGCTCATGAGGGATAGCGCATTTGCTTCTCGGTGGGAGTAGGTCCCAGTGAAGTCCATACAGGGCAAAGGTGGTAAAGCAGGAAACTCTTCAAGAGGAAGAGAATCGACGACTTGAACCTCTGAAAGAAAGGAGTCTTCAAGAGCAAGTAGAACCCATTTTCCATCACGAATCGGCATATCGGGGTTGGCGAGTGCAAGAGTTGCATGCACGTCGAAATCGCGAGACGCGATTTCCCGAATTAATCGGGACCGTCGATTGGAGCACGGACAGGTGGCACGAGATCTCGAGGAGTCGGGACTCGACACTTCGGTGTTTTCAAGGTCGAAGGAAACACAGAGGAACTGCGAAGTCCCGAGTTGCGACGGGTCCCACAGAGATGGGGCAGAGTACAACGCGTGGCATCGCGCGTTGGCATTCGGGGTTTAGAAAGGTGAGTGACTAACGACCTTTCATATGTGATTTCCCGATAGGGAAATCCCCAATGGAACGAAGCATTGACCGTTGACCTCAGGGATCGGGGTTCGGAGATTCGGATTGCACGGGAAGTGCGCCCAGGGTTCGCGATAGCGCGAACGTCGATTTCTTGATTTGCGGAGGGGAGATCAGCAAGGAGGATTCTGTGGGTAAAGTACTCCTAAGGGAGTAGGAAGAGATTTGACTCTTCGGACCAGTGAGGAAGAGAAGGTCCTGGTGAGGGCGACCGACTGCTGTGAGAGCGGTTGCGTGAGTTTGACATCTACCAAATTCAATCAAGAGGCGAGTGACACCCTTGGAGCACGTGGTGCGTCCTGAAGGGCACGCCGCGCAAAGAAATGGAAAGAGGTGAGTGACACCCTTGGAGCACATAGTGCATCTTGAAGGGAACGTCGTGTAAAGAAAATGGAAAGATGCGAGTGGCACACTTGGATCACATCACAATTTTATCTAGTAAGTGACTAAATCTAGGGCCTAGAAAAATATACCTCCTTAGGACCTAGTTGGCCTTAAAATGAATGATATGATAAGTAAAGTTTAAAAACAATTTTTCCCTAAAAGCAAAAGGTCGCCCGACCTAGTGAATATGAAAACTAGGTCTAAGAAGAACCCCTTAACAAAAATATTTAGACATATAACAATAAGGGGGTGAAGAAATTCAAACTTTATTTATTAAAGTAAAAATAAATAAAAATTTACATTAGAGAATTAAATTTTTAAAAAGAGGGGTAATGGTTGTTTTTATCTACATTTTCTAATTTAATTTTTAGTTAAAAGGAAAAGAGGGTAAATGGTTGTTTTATCTACACTTGCTAAATTGAAATTTTTTTAGTTAGAAACGAAAAAGGAGGAAACTTAAAAGAAATAGGAAACTTAAGAAAAAAGGGGAAACTTAAAGAAAAGGGGAAACGTAAAGAAAAATATGAATGTCTAACTTACTAAGGAATCTAGCCTTTGGAACTTACTATTTATGAACTCAACTAGGAATTAAGTAAGGAATAAGTCATTTAAGAATTGTAAGAAAATAATGGGACACCTAGGAGCGTTTCCAGGAACGCTTTTAGGTGGGTGAGGGAAATAGGAATATTTAATTAATTAATAAAATTGATTTTCTGGTGCAACTAGGGGATCGAGCGACATGTGTACGGGGGAGGTTTTTCGAAATTAATTAAATGAAAAAGGAATTTGATGAGAATTTGGGGAAACTAATTACTTAAAAACTCTATAAAAAGGATGGAGGAGGAGGAGTATGGATCTCATATTTTTTTGTAACTTTACGCTGCTGAAATTTTATCTTGAATGAACTTTCTCTTGTGGGAGTTGGGATACCCAGCTTGGGTAATGAGTGGTAGCTTGACCTTGCGAGGGGAGTTGGGTGCTAGCATTATATGGTATTGTGTATTTGGACCTTTTGCAGCTCGAGGGGATCAGGGGTAAGAAGATTACCCCTGGCGTTGGCTAGGAGGTATCAGTGAGGTCACATTGGTCAGCAAGTGGGAGTTGGAAGGAGCGCACATGGGACAATGACTTAAAAAATTTCACATTTGTCTACAATACAACATGTGCATATTATATTGAATGGTAGTTTAAATATTGTTCTTGCACCTTCAGTAATGTACTTCTACTAGGTTCAATTTTATGTTTAATCAATGTAACACTATCTAGAGATTTCATTTTTAACTTTTTGCAAATTGTTTTGATTAGCCCAGGGTTTTATGATCAGAGAACTTAAAGTTATACCAGCCTTATGCTCATTGTATTTGAATTGATTCTCCATGGAAAACCCAAAATCTGATTGCAATGACTTCTATGCGTTTGTTTTTATTGATTTATTATGAAGAACAATTGTGCTTTTATCTTTTTCCCCTTTTCCTTAGGTTATTAGTCTGTGCCTGAGTAGTCACCCAAGAGCCTAATTGAATGTCTGCACTCCAGTGTTTAAGACTGATATTTAAATTCCCTTATTTCCTGTGCATGGATAATAAGTGAAGGAAAAATGTTCACCCATGTATCTATCCCTTACTTATCTCTGTGTTTTCTCTTATGATAAATCTTTATTCCCTGCACCTTTTTGAATGAGTATCTCTGCATTTTTTATTGATTCATTCTTGAATGATTAATCTTTGTGTTTCTGTGAATGAGTACCACCATGTTTTTATTGGTAAAATCTCTAATCTTTTCATTTTACCAATGTCTAAACTCTATGTTTTACCAATGCCTAATCTCCGCATTTTACCAGTGTCCAATCTTTCCATTATATTACTTACCACTATGAATTTTTAGTGTGCGGTTTTCTTTTTAGATAGATAATTACTTGGCATATTACGCAACCTTCACACCATGATTTTCTTGGAAAATTACCCAACATCCACGCCACGATTTTCTTGGCACATTGCATAGAATCTACATAACGATTTTCTGGGCGAATTACCCCGTATTTACCCAGCGATGTCAATATATTTATCAATAAGTTTTAGCAATAGATGTATCAATAAACTTCCTACTGGATAGTGACTTGATCATTGAAAGCGATATATATTACACAATGATATGATACTGCACATCGATATCATATTACCCATGCAATATCATATTAAACAATGATATCGTAATGCACAATGATATCCTATTTAACTCAGTGACATATATGAATATACAACAATATCATATTTAAACTCCACGATTTTCCCTTAAATATAATTGTTAGACAACGATATGTTTAGACAGAGATATCATGTGTTAATAGACAATGATTTCCATCAATGCGATTTATATTATAAATGCAATTTTGTTTACAACTATTACCGATGTGATTTCTATTATCAATGCAATTTTGTTTACAACTATTATCAATGTCATTTCTATTATCATATATTTAGACAATGAAATCATATCATATATTTACACAACGATATCATATATTTAGACAATGATATCATATCATATATTTGGACAGCGATATCATTCATTTATTAGACAACACTATCATGTATTAATAGTTAGCGATATCATACTTTTATAGACAACATGCCATATGTTTAATAGACAACCTCATAATGTATTCAGAAGGTAGCGAAGTTATTTGTGTTCTAGAAAAGATAGGCATATTACTAGGATTAAGTGAGTTGTGCACTGAAAAAGATAAACCCTTCTACAACCATAATGTTTGGATTCTAGTTTCAATGTTTCAAAGTTTAGGTTATATGAAATAATATTTCTTTATCAAAGGTGAACAAACTTCACATAAAATTTTCTTCATAATTGCACTTTAATCAGATATTTTAACATACACTTAATTACATTAACTAAAATGTATAAATAGGTACATTAACTAACATATCCTTTAAAGTGAAATGAACTTGAAGAAAATAAAGTAGATTGTTATACAAAGAAAATAATAATTTTCATTAATATTAATTGATATAAAAGTTTTAAAATTTTATTTGATTTTTATTAAAAAATAATAGGATTATCATTTGTTAGACAAAGATATAAATGTTGAATTAATAGAATTTGTTATATA
Source organism: Picea glauca (assembly GCA_000966675.3). Taxonomy (NCBI): domain Eukaryota; kingdom Viridiplantae; phylum Streptophyta; class Pinopsida; order Pinales; family Pinaceae; genus Picea; species Picea glauca. Next base: position 224,662 of record JZKD02S1558331.1, on the reverse strand, counting down.
TTTGGTTTATTGGCGTAATAGTTTATTAGCTTGCGCAAGATTAATGCTCGAGGGATTAGTAGTTCCAGTAGCTAAAACGTTTAATAATTTAACAATTAGTTGGTTAGTTTGTGCCTTGTGCCTTAAGTCAAATCATAAATGGTGGTTGGTCGTAGTGGTTTTACCACACATGTTTTCCTTGTAGGAACCATAAAGACTTTGGTTAGCTATGCAATTTAGTTTTGAGTGTTGTCACATTGCATCTTGTCGACTTGTTGCTTAGGTGCTTGGGTATAATCTTCGTGTATTTATTGATAGATGATTCAGTCTCCAAACGTGATGGATTTAGATTGGGTTAAAGGTCTAGAAATGTTATGTTGTGACATGGTTATTGTCACGCCTAACGCCTTGTGACGATATGATTCCTGATGAGCGGATCATTGCATGCCCTGATGGATAGATGCGAATGAAAACCTGGTCGAAGACTTATTCTTCCAAATGTGGATGTTTGTTCACTGTAATTGATGTTGGTACTTGGTTCTGTAATGCCTTAATGCAATTGGTTTTGCACTCCGTAGAGGTTTCTAGTTACAGTTCGTCGAGCCAATGTGTCAGGTTGTTGATGTGTCCTTTAGCTTGTAGGTGTTTTCTTGATTGTGTCGAGTGGGTAGCCATTTTTATCTGTCTCTTGATTATCGCATGTTCATCCAGTTGCATGATGTACTAGTATGTTGTGTCATTATTGTCTATTTCCTGAATGTGTAAGTTGTGTTCGTCGTCAAGTTGTGTTGATCAATTGTTGTTGTTGATTTCCTTCCTTCTTAAAAAAAATAATTGCACTGCTTTGCGTCGCATGTAGTCATAACGATTGGGGTCGTTACATCGTGTATTATATTTATATACCTTCAATCCTAGTTATTTTTTATTTGTGATAACACTGTCTCTGTCTACTTATTTAATTTGTTGTACACTTTTTTTTATGTATCACTTTGTATCTAGTAAATTCATTATGTTATGCTTGATTTGGAAAATATTGTAGAGATATTCCATTAATCATCTCAAAGTTGTATTTAAGCTCATTAGTTTCTTGTTACCTTTACCATAATTATTGGGTTGACCCAAGTTATCATCTATTATACCAAATTGGACTTTAGTCATATAATCCAGAACATTAATTCAAACAGGGCGACCGATGAGGCCGGCCTCACTATGTGTGACAACCCTCCTAACCTGTGGGTATAGAATATTTTGGTCTTATTTACTTGCTCAAATTCTATGAAAAGAATTTATACTCTGTAATGTTTGTATTGGGAATTACATAACCCAATGTTCGGATCTTTGGTTTGGTTCTGGTCAACTTCATTATGGATAGTGGATTTGCATAAATTAATTAGAAAATGTATTCGGGTTCCTTTTCCTAAGCTCACAAGGAAGAAATCAGAGTGTTAATACTTCTTTAGTATGATGTCCCTAACATGTTTTCATAATTGAACTTTATACATTGCCCAATGTCTGTGATTGTAATAAGAATTATGACACTGATAAACATGTAATATTTGAAAGGAAAGACAATAATAAAGAATTTCAATGAATACTATCTTTATAAATTTCAATTTGATTTTGCAAATAATTTGATGAAATTATCAATGTTTACTTATGCTTATCAAAATTTGAACTAAAGGAAACATATACATATTTACCACATTGTTGTTTAAACATGTTCTGAACGTCTATGTTTTCTTTCACATTCTAGTATTATTGTATCCATCGTATTACTCAGTCATAGATACGTTAATTCATGTCTTATTTCCACACCAATTCTATTATAACAAAATTGGTAATATTCAGTAACATATGCATATCAAACATATAATTAAACATAAATGTAATGATAGAGAAAAAAATAAAAATTATATATATATATATATATATATATATATATATATATGGAACCCGGGAAAATAGGAGGAACAACAAAGTTCCACCCAACCATAAAGTGGATCATCCAAGACACTTGACCTAGTCACCACTGATCATCACCATGAATCCATAAGGGTGAACTAAGCCTCCTTGTCCAACAATGCCTTTCATACTTCTCTAGTTGCCTAACACTTTTGTGCTCACACAACAATCATTGAATATCCTTTGTTTTCCTGAGAAACTTTTTCAAAAAGATTTCATTATTCCTTCCACATGCTAAGAAGCATCCTACCTCCTCAAAAAAGTGTTTATATTCTTTTCCTAGGTATTCCTTTCTTTCCAAGCTCTTTTCCCTCCTTTGTAAATTTGCAGCCTTGAAAATCTCTGATTTTTAGGGTGTGTCAATCATCAAAACTGACTTTTTACACTTGTCCCATTTTTCCCAAGGTCAGCTCTAACTTGTTCCCCACTCATGGATTCATAATCATCTCTTTTCAACTTGGTTTTTCCTTCTATTCCCTTCATTTAATTAAAAAAAATATTGTCTCTTACATCTTTCCAATAACTAACGACACTTGGCAAGTCAATGTCTTGCACAATAATTAAATTAGCAAAAGTCAAATTTACCATATAATTCTACATTCAAATTTCCAATTAAATAAATTTATTAACATGCCAAATATTTTATTTAAGGTGTATTACAGAGAAGAAGGTTGCAGCCACATCCATGGCCTCCATGGTAGGTCTCTCTATGCTACAGAAGAAAGTGGATAAGGTCATGGAAGAATACAAAGACATATTCTCCTCACCCATTGAGGCACCTCTTCACTATTAGGTCAAGCACTCAATCGATATGACCATTGACACATCACTACCCAATGGGCCATTCTATCGCTGCTCTCTGTCATAAAATGAGGAAATCAAGCGCCAGGTCCAAGAGATGCTCGAAAAGGGGCACATCTGACCAATCTCATCACCTTGTGTAAGCCCAATCATTCTTGTGCATAAGAAAGAAAAGACTTGGCGACTCTGCATTGATTACGGGGCCCTAAATAAAATCACAGTCGAGAACTGATACCCAATTCATCAAATTGATGATCTCCTTGACCAACTCAAGAGGGAAACATACTTCAGTAAGATTGATTTGAATTCTCGCTACCAACAGGTCGCAATAGAGCATACTGATGTACGAAAGACTATATTTATGTCCAAATAAGGTCTTTTTGAATGGTTGGTCATTCCATTTGGCTTGACGAATGCCCCAACAAATTTCATGAGGATGATGGACGATATCTTGCAGCCTTTCATGAATTATTTTTTGGTGGTGTATTTGGATGACATCCTTATATTTAGCAAGAGTTGGGCAGAACATTTGCAACATATTCAACTGGTTCTGCGCAATCTGCGGTAACACAAACTATATGCAAATTTGGAAAAATGTTTCTTCGGCATGAACAAGGTCCATTACCTAATCTACATTGTTGATGAGCATGTGGTCCATGTCAATCCAACCAAGATCTAGGTCATTCATGATTGGAAATCCCCAACTACACTCACTGAGCTTCAAGGCTTCTTAGGCCTTGCCAATTTCTATCATAAGTTCATGTTGGGATTCTCCAATATTGCATGGGCCCTTATCCAAGTGACCAGGGGTGGTGGAAAGGTAAATTTTGTGTGAGGTTAGTTGCAAAAAAAGAGTTCGATGATTTGAAGAAACACTTGTGCTCAACCTCAATGCTCTCGTTACCCGATCTACAACAACCTTTTGAGATTGAGACAAATTCTTGAGACTATGTTGTGGGAACAATTCTCACTAAGGATGGACATCATGTGGCCTATAATAGTGAGACACTATCAAATATCGTTCGTAAGTACCCCACTTACAACAAAGAAATGTATTCCATTGTACAATCCTATCGCTAGTGGAGGCATTACATTCTCGGGAAAGAGACAATCATCCACACTAATCATAAGCCTTTGTAGTTCATGAAGACACAAGGAAAATTAAAGAATGACCACCATTAGAAGTGGTCCACATACTTGCAATAGTTCCATCTCAACATCAAGTATAAGAAATGGAGCACCAAATGCATCATTGACTACCTCGGTCGACCTTCAATTTCATCACTAACCATGGTGCTACACTCCTACAGACATGAAACCTTTAGATGGCCCTAACTCTATGAGGGAGATTTTGACTTCGCCACTACCTACCATATGTTGGGAACAAACAGATATATCAATGATTTCCATCTTTAGGGTTTGTTGTTGTGCCATATGGGCCATGTTTGTTTCCCATCAAGTGAGGGAGAAAATCTTATTTGGGAAGATCACTATAGTCTGGTGGTAGGACACTTCGACATAGAAAAGACAGTGTCAATGCTGCAACAACAATTCTATTGGTCGAAACTTCAATATGATGTCAACAAGTATATCAGGTCCTGCACGGCCTGTGTCATTACTAAATCGGTCATTAAGAAACAAGGAATATACACTCCTTTGCCTACTCCCAATATGCCCAGGGAATCCATGTCAATGGACTACATGCTGGGCCTTCCTTCAACCAAGAAGGGAAATGGATGTGTTTTTGTGGGTGTTGATCGATTTTCCAAGATGGTGATTTTGGACACGTGCAAGAAAAGAATCATAATGGAGGCCACTACCAAGCTCTTCTTCGAACGAATGTGGGAACATTTTGGGATGCCACAAACCATCGTCTCAGATCAAGACAACCATTTCCTCAACACATTCTAGTCGATCCTCTAGTCACAGATGGACACCAAGCTCACCAAATACACTACCTTCAACCCCCAACAGGATGGCCAAATTGAGGTCGTCAAGAGGATGATCGTGCATATCCTATGCATGACTAAGTAAGACAAGTAAGGGAGTGTAGTAATGATGTATGGCCCATGCAAAGACGACTAAGATGAGTTCCACAAGATGGGCTTGACTTTTTCTTTGGGATAGTTGTGCTCTTGTTACGTTTTGAGTCGGAGTCAGGTTCTTGTTAGGTTTTAAGGTTGAGTCACAGTTAAAGTTTGACGAACAAAATGTTTTTCATGACCATTTTTCTTAAGTCAGATTGAAATTTTTATATTTCTATCATGCTAAACTATTAATTAACTATTAATTTGTAAAAACATATTTTTTATTATTAACATAATTTTCAAAATATCATTAATTTAATTTAAAAGTAAATAATTTATAATGTAATAAAATATATAATATCACATTGTTATTGGAAAGTGGTGTAGTGCCAATAAGTAAGAGTACCACGTCATCCCAAATATTTCAAGTGTGAACTATGGAGTATTTAAAAAACTCTTCATCCTTCTATTAAAAGGTAGAAATTAAGTAAGAGTACCACGTCATCCCAAATATTTCAAGTGTGAACTATGGAGTATTTTAAAAACTCTTCATCCTTCTATTAAAAGGTAGAACACTAATTTCTCAGTGTAGGTAATGGCAATATCTATGTTTTCTCCCCGCAATAAATAAGTAAGTATAATATAGATATGATTATAATCTTATGGTGTTAGGAGGCTAAACAACGTGGCCCAATTTAAGTAATGCAATGTGAAATAAAACACCGATTCATTCTCTTTTTAGGATAGCAACCTAAACAATGCGATGCGAAATGAAACACCTATTCCTTCAAAGTTAWTTTGAACTGCAAAATTGGTATAGTGATCTAATTATTTATTTAGTGAGAATTTGATTAATGAAAAATTTTGTTGAAATTTGAAATAACATATTAAGATTATACTTGAAATAGCATATTAAGATTGATATTAGAAGATCAATTCATTTATGTTTTCCTTGTAGCTCCTGTGAGATATAAGAACATAAAGATAAAATTTAAGTTCAATGGTGATTCAACATGGAGATTGTAATGTTAAAACTTAAATACGTATTTTTATTTGTTTTGCCTTTTTATATATATGTTTTATTTTATATATTTTTAATAATTTCATAATTTATAAAGTTAAGTATTTTGTAAAAGTTTTTGAAATTGTATAAAATTATGTGTAAATATAAATAATTTTGGGATTTTTCCAATAACAATTAACTATTTTAACTTAAAATATAAAAAAAATGAAAATGAAGATGAAATTTATCAAAATTGAAATTAAAAATCTTTATAGAGTTTAATTATCTCCCAAATCTGAGTTTCTCTTTACTTTCTTTTTCAATGAAGCTTTTGAATATTGGATATTTTCTTATATGATGTTCTTCAAGATTTAGAAGATATTCTATCCATCCTTCATATATGTTCATACTTCTATGTTCATACTTGGTCTATGTCAATCGTTTTAAGCACATCAAATTCATATTATTTTTTTATATAATAAATTTAGATTTTATGTTTGTATGGTTGAATTTTATATGGAGTTTGAAATGTTTTAAAAAGTTATTTTTGAAATGTTGCTTAGTGTTAAGTGAGTAGGTTGATTTAAGTTTGAATGTCAATTGTTTTCGATACAACAAGTTCATATCTCTTCTTTTACACACAACAAATTTAAATTTTATGTTTGTATGGTTGAATTTTATATGAAGTTTGAAATGTTTAAAGAAGTTATTTTTGAAATTTTGCTCGACATGGACTTAACACATAACATTTAAAAAAAACATTAATAAGAAAAAAATATTTCAATGTCACCCATAAATAAAGTATTTCAATATCTATATCAACTCTATATATAGAGAAAACAATAGAGTAATTGAAAGTAAACACTTCATTAATAGGTTCTTTACTTCCCAATGCACAATTCCTTTAATGCTATAAGAAGAAAATTATTTCAATGTGTACCATAAATAAAATATTTCTATGTCTACTTATTTTAACATCCACTTTAGGTAAAATAATTTTCTATCAATATTGTATAGAGAGAGTAAATGGAAGTAAAAAAATTCTTACGAAAGCGATGTGTCATTGAATGGTAGGTTGAGTATGAGGGAGATGTGCGATTCCTTCAATGCTCAACATGAAGTTCACACATGGAATATATATATATATATATATATATATATATATATAGAACTAGCTTAGATCCATCTTTTAAAGATCTATCATGTTTCGAGATACATCATATGTCTATATACATTAAATCTTTCAAGATGCAAATATTTATTTAAGTTTTGTAGTCTTAAAAAAATACATTTGGAAAAATTTGATACCATTAAACATATGATAGATATGAAGTTAAAATGAATATACCCTAATCTTTTATTATATACAAATTTTAAATTAAATACATACAACACTAAATACTCCAACTTCTTGCCAATCCTTGCACTGAGAGACTTCATGGCCACTGCAGGGACGACTAAGACGAGGAGAGATGAAACAATGGCCAAAGATGAGGAAACGTCGCCAGCTAATTTTTATGATTGCAATGTAATATTGGCTTATGTTCCAAGGTAAGGATGTTCAAGACAAGAAAATATCAAAGGACGTACATAAAAAATAAACAGATAAACTTATTTTTATAATAGAAAGGCAAAAATTATTAAAATAAAAATAAAATATTAAATTATAAAAATAAATTAATAAATAAATAAATTTAATTTTTACTATTAATAAATATAATTGAAACAATTTATATTAATAAAAATAGTTATTAATAAATAAAAATAAATTACTAAACAATTTACATTAATTAAAAATAAATAAAAGTAAATTAATAAATAAATAGATAAATAGAGAAGAGTCAGTAACATAAAAATCGATGAAAAGATAGGTTTGATGGTAGTTCATATCAATGTTGTAGTAAAATTTATGTGTTATTAATATATATTTTAGTAAAGTATTTAATGATTTATATGTTGAAATATATATGGTTTGATGTAAAGGTGTTTCAAATCAATCTGTATATATCTTATCGTATAGAGTATTAAATGTTATGTTGCAGCTTGTATATTGTTTACCAAATTTATAATGTTTACGGAATTTATAAAAGTTGGATAAGAGAAGTTTCCACACATTAAAACATATGATAAGATAGGTTTGACAGTAGATAAGACAAGTTTCTGCTCATTAAATAGATAGGATGGGTTTGATGATAGATAAGACAAGTTTCTGGTCATTAAAACAAATGATAGAATGGGTTTGACAGTAGCTCATATCAATATTGATAGCACAATTTTTGCAGGTTGGCTAAGACAAATTTCTGCCCATAAAATAGATGATATAATGGGTTTGATGGTAGCTCAAATCAATATTGTTAGCATAATTTATAAAGGGTAGACTATACAAGTTTCTGCCCATTAAAATAGATGATAGGATGGATTTTACCTTAACCCATATCATTGTTGTTAGCATAATTTATTATGATTTGGATAAGATAGCGACGTGAATAAACAATTTACTATCCAAGTTACCTAAGATAAGTTACTATCAATGAGATAAGTTACTATAATGGTTATTTACCCAGATCCAGTTGTTTTTTTTGCTTTCAATCGATTAAGTAGTCGAAGTTTATGGAATAAATTTAATTTGTTTTGTTGATTTATTTCTTTTATTAAACAAATTTTTATCTTGGTTGGTTTAAATGGGTTACCAAAGTTATTTTAAATAAAAATGTGGGATCAATATTACTAAAGAATTTTTTATTAATCAAGCAAGACTATAAATCCTGTTATTTAAAAATTTATAAAAAGTATGTAAGATATTTGATTTTTTTAATGAAATAAATTATCAAGTAGATAAATTAAAAAAAAAATAACTAAGTCAAATTTTATCTTATTATCTTATTTAGTTTTTGAAAATTTTAATTATATAAATAATTTTAAATTAAATATAAAAATTAATCTAAATTTTATTATTTAAATAAAATTATAATTTCAAATGAAATTCTATTTATACAAAGTAAAAAAAAAAGTTATCACTAATTAATTTAGTCTTTATTAATTTCAATAACTTCTTTTGTAATCTATGCAAGTTCACTCTTTTTTATTTTATCAATTTTTTAATTTCTTTTATGAAATGAGGGGAAGCTAGTAGTGATAAAAATTAAACCCTTTTAAAAGGTTTAAACATGTTATAGAATTATTACTTAAAAAATAAGTTTTATAAAAATGTAAATTTTTAAATTCTTTTGTTATTTATGAAGGTTAGAAAATACTATAATTTTTTTTAAAATATCATTCATCATGTTCTTTTCTTGCAAAGTATTTTGGTAATGATTCCATACTTCTATTTTCATATGCTTATTCTAATCCTAAGATTAATTGAGACATATCTTTTACATTCTTGAATGTTGGGAGAAACATTTATGATGTAATGAGATTTTTAGGTAAGTGATAAAGAAATTAATTTAATTATTTCTATGATCATATTCATGTATGATGGATTTCTTCTCTCACATGCTCTCTAGTAAATGTTTTTGAGAAATAAGTAAATAATCAATCCTTATTAATAATAATAGATTTAGTGGTTTTCATCAACAATTTACTTTAGCCATGTGTTTGTATGGATCTTGTTGTCTTTCAGAGTAACGATCCCAAATCCAACCATTAGCCATTGTGGTTACATGTTCTCTAGTAAATGTTTTTGAGAAATAAAGTGAATAATCAATCCTCACTAATAATAATAGATTTAGTGGTTTTGATCAACAATTCCCTTTAGCCATCTGTTTGTATGGATCTTGTTGTCCCTTCAGGGGTAACAATCCTAAAGCCAACCATTAATCAGTTTCTTGTGTTTGATCTTGCATGATATATCTTCATTGTGTCATTCATATGCATACATTCTCATTATTCTCCTTTAATTATATGATGATTTCACCTCACATTACTCTCAAGTGCCTTAGCCATTGTATATCATCTCTCTCCAACCTTACACCTTAGATGACATATGCACGCGGTACATTTTTCATGATATATGATCATGGTTTAGTATGCTTTACTTCACTTGTTATGTTATTCTTTCACATATGGGTTTGATACTTACACATGGTGTCATACCTTCTAAGTTGGTCATGAACATGGTAAATACAACATTAAGATCTAATGACACTACATAACATTAATGATTTTATTATTTTCCTCATCGTGCCATGTGGGACATAATTATCTTTTAGACATGTTTTCAAGTCTCAAGTCAAGTTGTACTATCATGGATTTTGTTAGGGTAGTGTCTTCCACATCCTAACCATACTTATTTCACTTTCCAATCTCCCCCCTTCACTTCCATACACTCATAAAAATGTTATTCTTGTTCATGGTTGACATGTTAATTGTCATTTAGAAAGATCAAGCTAATAAAGTCTAAGCCAAATAATCCAAAAAGGCTAGAGGTGATGAGCAAATAAAAAGTTTAAAATCCAAAAAATGATAAATCTTGAGCTAGGCCACCTTACTATGAGACCAATGCCCCTAGTCCCATGTTTGTCTATGAAAATATAAAGAAGAAGGGACTTGAATTAAAGAAATAAAGAAAAGAAAGAAAAAGGAAAAGAAAGAAGTAGTAAGAAACAATGCCAAGGAAATGGTAACTCAAAGATAAAGCTCCCTCTTAAAGGCTTCTGTATTAAATCCTATCTCATGAAAGTTAGTAAAAAAAGTTTGAAGACATATGCATCACCCTACATTGCATTGAGGATCAAGTCATGAGGCTTTCCCCTTTCTCTTCCATAAGATATTCATCATATCACCTACCCCTAACTTAGTGACATGGAAAATGCTTTTTGTCTTGGGATTTGTCACATGTGTAAATACTAAGGTTGTCCTCCCATGGTAAAACTTAGGAAAATCCTAAAAATTAACTTGTGTTATGTTGTTTCTAGAAGAAATCATTATCTATGCACCACCTAATGACATTTAAAAGGGTTATACCCACCACTATAACTGGGCACCTTGCATTGGGATACGAGTACATGCAATTGGAGTGGCATCTATGCCTTGGGATCCGTGTGTCATGACTCATGATCCATGACACTTCATTGGGATCATTAATAATGCATTGAGCAATAACATGGATTCCACATCATTACAGTTTCCATATGGACTACTCTAGGAGAACAATCTTTCCTAGGTGGACTATTGTACCCACATGTGTGACTTATTCTCTCTTATGGACCACATGTGGGAGGTTGTTGAGGAAATATATGAGACGGTTACATGTGGTTACAAATGGTTACAGGTTGTCATGGTGGTTATGACCCAGTTAACCACTTCTCTGATGGAACACTTTGATCGAGTAACCACACATGCACCTTAGTGAAGGATACTTTTCTACTTGTCACTACTTGGAAGAGATGGTTACACACTCTTCCCTCCACCAAGATCTTGGAGCATCCAAGTGTCTCTTAGGGGGATTTATGGTTATACCTTATGTTTTCCTTGAATCCCAAAACTTGATACAAGGATCAAGCCCCAAAAGGCCTAGTGTGACCCACAACCAAAGTGGAAGTCAGGCACCAATCTATTTATGTTTCTTCCTCTCACTCTCTTCTCATTTAAGTTTTTTCTTTACCTTTCTCTAAAATAAATATAGGGTTTGAAAGGGTTTAAATCATGAGATCTAGATTTCCTTTTGCTTCAAGTTAACTAGGTTGATAATTTCTTGAATGATCTATATAATTGTTTTGAATTTTGGTTAGCTAATTTGCTCATTTACTATCTAGCCTAACAATTTGATAGATTAATATTTGTGAAGTACACTCTCTTCTCATTTAAGTTTTTTCTTTACCTTGCTCTAAAATAAATATAGGGTTTGAAAGGGTTTAAATCATGAGATCTAGATTTGCTTTTGCTTCAAGTTAACTAGGTTGATAATTTATTCAATGATCTATATAATTGTTTTGAATTTTGGTTTGCTAATTTGCTCATTTACTAACTAGCCTAACAATTTGATAGCTTTATCTTTGTGAAGTATTTATTTAGTAGGTTTATCACTGTGTTGTGAAGCCTAAAAAAACCTAAACATATATAACGAGAGATTTTTACCGTGCTATGAAATATATATATATA
>JZKD02S1558331.1:197916-210086 GCA_000966675.3 Picea glauca | reverse complement strand
TGGGTCTATTAGGATAGAGACTTGTTTTTTTTTTTTTATCTTACCTTCTATTACTACTATAGTAGATTGATTATCAACTTGTCTTCCTTCCAAGGAAACAATAATTTTGTGTATGCATTTTCCCATATCTCCAACTGTGGTAGCTTCCTGTAGATTGTGAATTGTATTCCTACTTGTTGGATTTAAACGTGGACAATTTCTTCGCGAATGTGGTTCTCCACACTCTCAACATTTCAGTGGTTCTCTAGAACTATCTACAATCTTTTTAAATCCCAAATTAACTGGTTTGTTCCCTCGAACTTCTTGTGTACTAGATGGTTGGTCATTTCTTTGGAATCGTTTTTTCATATTCTGATAAGGATCTTGTTTGAACCATTTCTTACGTTGGTTTATTTTATAATGCTTCCTTTCCTTCCATGATTTAGGAGTTTCATATCTTTGTTTGTACTGGTCATAACACATTCTAGATTTTCTAAGCACTTTGTTCAAAGAATTAGGATTATCAAATTAAATTTTGTCTTTATAAGACTGTGGTAGTGAACTTAAAAGCCTTTGAATTTTCACTTTATCCTCCTTAATATAAGGTACAAATATCAGCAAGTCTAAAAAATTACTAATCAGATCATCCATTGACATCTGTCCTAGTCGTAGTTCATAAAATTCCTAAGTCTTTCTCTCATAGTAACTTTCTGATAGGTATTGTTTCTTAAAGTAATTATTAAATTTGGATCACTTCATTATTTTGTCTTTTAATCATTTTGCTAATTTCAAATCTTGCCACCAGATGCTAGCCTCACCTTTCGTATTATAAATTGTCATTCTAACTTTCATATTACTAGAATAATTGTAGATCTGAAAGTAATTTTTGATGTCTAATAACCAAGCTTCAACTTCTTGACCAATATTTGAATAAGTGGTGGTAGCCAGTGATAAATCCATTGGGGAGTGACTGAGCCTATGGTTGGGTGGAAAGGAGCACCCCTCTCAGTAGTCGCATCATGCCTAGTGGTTCTGATAAGTGTTTTATGCCTTGTATTTTGAATTGAATATCATGGATTACATGCTCATGTTTATACACCCATAAATGGTTTATGTATGCTATGATTTCCTAGTAATTTAGATTGGAAATAATGAATGCATGTGTATACTTATATGCCACAGTTGGTTTTTGTATAAAATGAGTAAGTCCAGAGCATGAATCTATTCCAATGAGAATCGTCCCATCTGCCTGATTCTCTTGGTGTTTTGGTTTAATCCCTTGAAGGCACCTTCCCCAGGGAATTGCATCATGTCTCATAGTTAGAGTAATCTCCTTGGTATGGCTACCGCTACAGTAAATCCATGAGATTACCCTGCCCTGATTTCATATCTCATAACTCGGTGAGTTAGGAAGGCACTTCATTCAGGTCAGTAGCCTAGGGACTCTGAAAAGTACCCAAGCCCTTATCCAGAAACCCGACTAATATTAGGGATAATTGTCCAAGAACCATCTGAAGGTTCATGTGATCCGGATCTAGAAACCGTGTGCAAGGAGTTCACTCTTGAAGGTTTCAGAGTTATGGGAATTTTAAGCTCCGAGAAATTTAATTTCATTACCTAAGTTCAGAAAGGATAGAAAATCCAATTATTGAAAGGGTTTCGTAGACGCATGGATGAGATCCTTTCGAAAGTATCCCAGGTATGTCAAGACAAATGGATCTAGAGGAGGAGCATAGGCATTAATGCCTCGACCACTTCAGTCTTCGCAAGTAGTGATGGAATCGAAACTGTAGATCCTAGGGTCTATCGAGAGCTACCTTGACCGTCGATATTAACCCTTGTGTAGGCGAGAGAGTAGACTCTTCAAAGTACTGAAATCCACGAAGTAATCAGAATTGTCCATTGAAAGGGACATGTGGCGGGCGATCAACATTTCACTGACTCACACATTAGAAGAGTCAAAGGACAGAGTTTTTAGAACTCCCGAATCATGAAACCACGATTCGATTACAACCATTGAATCATGGGAATTGAAGGCCATTAAGGATTCTGTTGTTAGGCCCCTAATTGGGATTTTGTGCCTTGAGAAAAAGTGAAAATTTTGTTATGCATGTCGTGGGTGTGTGAAACAATGGTATCAGAGCATGGTTACAACACTTGGCCTACTTGGGCTCATGGATAAGTCGCTTAAATAACTCTATATGGGTACTTTCCAAGGAGTGACACCCTACCTTACCTCTTTCTTAAGAGGTCTGATTTAAAAATACTATTAAGGAAAAGAATGAAACCTTGTATTGTGTGTGTACAGTAAGAATTTTTAAAATTCATGAACTAATATAATGTTAGCTAACTACATGAATATTTGGAAACACTTGGACAGTCACTGAATCATGGGAAGACCCCAATACTAAAGGATGATGACATGCCATGAAGTGAGGGATGGCTCCCACAACAGAGACAAGGAATTTGATAAAAGGAGGGTGGTGGAAGCCCCTCTGAATCTGGTTGAAACTGTAAGAAGTCTCAGGGCTAAGCTACAGAGTTTCAAGGTTGACAATGAGAGACTGATAAGGGAGTAAGAGAAACAAATAGAAATTAAGGAAGTCTTACTACATAGATTATCTGACATACAGAGGCAGCTACAACATGAACCTGCAACCAGTCATATGGACCAACGACACAAGAAAAGAGGTCAGAGTCCACCTGAGACCCAAAAACATGACTCCATAAGTGATCCCACTGGGAGAATTACTACGAAGAAGGTCCAACCTAGAGGTAGGGGACACTCATCGAGAGAGTCCCCCGGAAAGGAAGCTGATAACTCCGAAGGGTCTTCTAGTAGTAGGGCCATCTCACATTCTCAGAAGAAAGGAAAGAAATGGAAGCATTCCAAAACCCGTGGTCCTGAAGATTTCAAGAAATCCAAACCACCCTCTTTCGATGGAGAGATAAAGAAGGGAGAAGAGGAAGAATCTTGTCTTCTTGGTTTAAAGAATTATTTCATATTCCATGACTACTCTGAAAACTTGAAGGCTCGAATAGCCATCTTCAACCTGAATGGAAAGGCTTCCATATGGTGGGAAGACCTTAGGAATGTGAAAGGAGTCCATGAGAAGGAATTTTCATGGAAACAGTTTGAGAAATACTTCAGGAAGCAGTATCTATCAGAAAAATACATGGATGGTAAAACTAAGGAATTCTATGAACTTCGATTGGGTAGCTCACCATAGAGGAATTTGTCAATAAATTCCTTGAACTACAGAGGTATGTACCCTACATAAAAGATGGAAAAAAAAAATGCAGCAGTTCATTATTGGGTTACCTCAGACCTACTAGGATAGGATTGAGTTCGACGAACCAAGGACCTTATAAGAAGCTATCCAAAAGGTGAGGTATTGTTATGAACATTTTGGGAGCAAGACAAGACCCCACGAGGACTGGAAGAAAAATAATAGTTTGGGATTTCAGAAGAAATGGTTTAGCTCCTCAAGATTTAAGAACTATGGAAAAGATTCTAGGGGTAGACTACCTGCTAGAAGTGTATATCAGAAAAATTTCCCCTCTCAAAGTGGAAATAAACCTTTTCAGACAGTCCCAACAAAGTCCGATAACCTAAAGAAGGAACCCTTAAAATGATAGGGTTGTAGAGAAAATCATAGATTGAGGAACTGCCCACACAGACAACAAAATAGTAAGGGGGTCTACAATATCCAAGAATCTACCACCATCAACGACGTGGCTAGAAGCATGCCACGAATCTTTGCAGCCCTGGACAATAATCAAGCCGGCCACCAAGCTTCAGTAGTGGAGCTGGAATGTATGATCACAAACCATCCAATTTCTATTTTAATTGACCCAGGTTCTAATTTAAGTTATGTAACCCCTCAGAATTTCAATAAGTGTAAACTGCAACCAATTAGACATGTTAAACCATGGTTGGTACAACTAGCCACTGAGAGAAAAAGAAAGGTGGCAAAGGCTATACTAGCCTGCCAATTCATCATGGGTGGATTGCCCACCCAAGCGACCCTTAACATACTTCCCTTGAGATCTTATGACTTATTGATTGGTATGGATTGGTTGGCTGCTCATAAAGCTAAAATGGACTGTTACCATAAAACTTTAGAATGTGTAAACAAATATGGAAGAAAGATGACTCTCCAAGGGATTCAGAAACCTGTTTTAGTGAGACAGATATCAGCCCTTCAAATGAAGAAGTATTGCACAAAAGGGTGTTCCTTATATGCAATATAGGTATTGGACTCCATTGAAGATGATAAACCAAAAATAGAGGACCACCCCATGTTAAGAGAATACAAGGATATATTCCCAGAAGAAGTACCCGGTATACCTCCGAGAAGGGATATTGAATTCTCAATAGAACTTACACTGGGAGCGGTACCAACATCTAGAATGCCATACAGAATGAGAACACCATAGCTCATTGAGCTCAAGCTACAGCTAAAGGAGATGATGGAAAAAGGATACATCTGATCCAGTGTATCTCCATGGGGAGAACCCGTCTTGTTTGTGAAAAAGAAAGATGGCACACTCCGACTGTGCATAGATTACAGACAACTCAATAAGGAAACCATAAAGAACAAGTACCCCTTACCAAGAGTCGATGACCTGTTTGACCAATTGGGAGGTGCATCCATCTTCTCAAAGATCAACCTAATATGAGGCTACCATCAAGTCCAAATTAAGGATGAAGACATCCACAAAACAGCCTTCAGGACGAGGTATGGTCACTATGAATTTGTGGTGGTGCCATTTGGGTTAACCAATACCCCCACCACTTTTATGTGCTTGATGAATAATGTACTTAGCAAATTTCTAGACAAATTTTTATTGGTTTTCATTGATTATATCCTAATATACTCCAAGAACAGGGAGGAGCACGAAGAACATCTTAGACTCGTACTTCAATTACTGAGGGAGAATCATCTCTATGCTAAGTTTAGCAAGTACAATTTCTTTCAAAAGCAAGTCCACTACTTAGGCCATGTCATATCTAAGGAAGGGGTGGCAGTAGATCCTAACAAAATAAGATCCATTATGGAATGGCCTACCTCGAAAGATGTATCTGATATTAGGTCCTTTATGGGCTTAGCAAGATACTATAGAAGAATCATAAAAGGTTTTTCCAAGATTGGTTGTCCAATCACTGTCTTTTAGAAAACGGTTGTTAAATTCATTTGGACATCAAAATGTGAAGAAATATTTCAGGAACTAAAATACCTCCTGACCCATGCACCCGTGCTAAAGATTGCGGACCCGGATAATGATTTCCTTATGTGTACAGATGCCTGCAAGGAAGGACTTGGAGGAGTCCTTATGAAAGAAGGATGTGTAATATGCTATACGTCCTGAAAATTAAGTGAACATGAGATCAATTATGTGACCCATGACCTAGAGTTGGATGCCATAGTACATGCTTTAAAAACATGGAGACACTACCTCTTGGGTAGAATATTTGTGCTTATGATAGATCATTGTGGATTGAGACACCTATTTGATCAACCAAAACTCAATGCCAGGCAAGCAAGGTGGATGGCTCTCCTAAGTGAATTCGATTTTGAAATCAAACATATAAAAGGAAAGGAAAATAGGGTGGTCAATGCCCTTAGTGGAAGTATAAAAATGACTCATCCAGCAACAATAAGCACCTACAAAATAGATGTCAGGGAGAAAATAAGAAATGCACAAGAGACAGATGCATTCTTTAAGACCGTGACTTCATACCTAAGGCAAAAACCTACAAGGCTGAAGTATGAAGGCTACCAACTTCTCAAGGAAGGGTTGTTGACTTACAGGAACAGATTGTATATTCCAAACTGTGATGACTTGAAGAGGTTCATAATGGATGAACTTCATAAGAGACCATATATTGGTCACTCGAGATATTAGAAGATGATCACGGCCACTAGGAAACAATTCTACTAGCCTGGGTTAAAGAAAGACATAGCTAACTATCTAGCTAAGTGCCTAGAATGCCAAGAAGTTAATGCAGAGCACCAATATCCAATAGGATTATTACAGCCCCTATCGATTCCAGAATGGAAACTGGAAACCATCTCCATGGATTTCATCACCAGATTACCAAAGTCGACCAAGAAAAATGATGCCATCATGGTTGTGGTGGACAAACTGAGTAAGTATGCCTATTTCATCCCTGTCAAATCAACTTGCAAGGAAATAGATATTGCCAACATCTTCATGAAGGAGATATTCAGACTGCATGGAATGCCCAAGGAAATTGTATCTTATAGAGATACCAAATTCACTTCAAACTTTTGGAAATCTCTAATGGTCATTTTCAATACTAAATTGTTGTTCAACACAACCTATCACCCTCAAAATGATGGATAAACATAAAGAGTAAACCAATACTAGATCACATGTTAAGAATGCACGTAATGTATCAGCCTAAGAAGTGGGAAGATTACCTTCCATTGGTAGAGTTTGCCTACAACAACGGTTATCAGGAATCCTTAAAGATGAGCCCCTTTGAAGCCCTCTATGGTAGATAGTGCAAGATCCCAATCAATTGGAGTAATCCAGTGGATAGAATTACAATTGGATCGGACATGATGAAAGAAATGGAACAGTAAGTAGTACAGATAAGGAAAAATCTAAAAATTGCTCAGGACCGACAGAAAAGTTACGCTGACAGAAAGAGAACTCCCCGAGAGTTCAAAACCGGAGACCATGTCTATCTCAGAGTTGGACCTCGGAAGAGTTCTCTGAGAATGGGAGCTTGTGCAAAGTTGGAACCTCGGTATTGTGGACCCTTTGAATTCCTAGATAGAGTGGGACTTGTAGTCTATAGGCTAGCACTTCCTCCCACTATAAAGGAACATAATGTTTTCCATGTTTCCTTATTGAAGAAATATATACATGATGCTAATCATACAGTTGACTAGTTTGTAATCCAGGTGGAGCCGGAGGGAGAGTTCCTTCTAGAACCCCAATGCATACTAGACAGAAAGGAAACCACACTCAGGAATTGAACCATTGTGTAGGTCAAGGTGTAGTGGAAACACTTTGGCCAAGATGAGGCTACGTGGTAAATGGAAGATGCCATGAAACATGCATACCCGATTTTGTTTACTCCTATACATACATATCATATTGGTAGATAGAACATCAAGGATGATGATTCCTTTAAGGGGGAGGGAATTCTAACACCTTGTTTCCCCCAGTCTGTAAATATAACTTTATTGGCCATAAACTATGGAAAACTCAAAGTGTGAATGTTTAATTTGGTGGACCTTTGAATAAAGGTCAATGAATGTAAATCCTGTTATTTGGATGGATAATGGAAACATGTTGAATGACTGCTGAGAGAGGGGATGTGCTAAGAAAGAGAGACCACAATTACTAATGAAAAGGTGGTGGAGGGAACCCGGAATGGTTGTGATAGCCTCCATCGAACCAGTACCATACTGGAGTTAATGTTGCTAATATCAGAACAACCATCTGCCTAGAAATGAATTCCCATCAGGCTGGTAGGTGGGAAGGGCATCCTCAAGAGTTAATGAGGGATGGGGAAGACTACCCATTGGATGGCTTCCGGACCTGACCATGGATGGAGGGGGTTCGAGCCACATGCAACCTTTTCAAGGGAAAGAAGGGAAGCGTGGTGGATAGGGGAGTAGCCTGCGAAGAGTGAAGAGACGAGAACAAAAACTCTTGGTTTCGAGGAAGGCTGGAAAGAAAAGAAAAAGAGTTATGATCATAGAGAATAGATACATATCTAGGAGAAGGAGAGTAACCTTCGTCCTCATCTATTCATGTATTGGGATAAGGAGAGTAACCTTCGTCCCCAACTTCCATTGAGCTGGAAGTAAGAGATTGAGTCTAAGAGCATCGTGGCCTAAGTTTGGGGGTGGCCAGTGATAAATCCATTGGGGAGTGACTGAGCCTATGGTTGGGTGGAAATGAGCACCCCTCTCAGCAGTCGCATCACACCTAGTGGTTCTGATAAGTGTTTTATGCCTTGTATTTTGAATTGACTATCATGGATTACATGCTCATTTTATATGCCCATAAATGGTTTCTGTATGCTATGATTTCCTAGTAATTTAGATTGGAAATAATGAATGTATATGCCATAGTTGGTTTCTGTATAAAATGAGTAAGTCTGAAGCATGAGTCCGTTCCACTGAGAATCGTCCCATCTACCTGATTCTCTTGGTGTTCTAGTTTAATCCCTCGAAGGCTCTTTCCCCGGGGAATTGCATCATGTCTCAATTTCAAAGTAATCTCCTTGGTATGGCTACCACTATAGTAAACCCATGAGATTACCCTGCCCCAGTGTCATAGCTCATAACTCTGTGAGTTAGGAAGGCACTTCATTCAGGTCAGTAGCCTAGGGACTCTTAAAAGTACCCAATCCCTTATCCAGAAACTCGACTAAGATTAGGGATAATTTCCCAAGAACCATCTAAAGGTTCATGTGATTCAGGTTTGGAAACCCTGTGCAAGAAGGAGTTCACTCTTGAAGGTTTCAGAGTCGTGGGAATTTGAAGCTCTGAGAGATTAAATTTCGTTACCTAAGTTTAGAAAGGATAGAAAATCCAATTATCAAAAGGGAGTATCCTTTCATTTCATAGATGCATGGACGAGATCCTTTCGAAAGTATCCTAGGTCTGTCAGGACCAATGGATCTAGAGGAGGAGCATAGGTGTTAACACCTCGACCCCTTCAGTCTTCACAAGTAGCAATGGAATCAGGACCATAGATCCCAGGATCCATCACGAGCTACCTTGACCGTCGATCTTAACCCTTGTGTAGGCAGGAGAGTGGACTCGTCAAATTCCTAAAAGCCCTGAAGTAATCGGAACCATCCATCGGAAGGGATATGTGGCGGGCGCTCAACATTTCGCTGACTCACACATCAGAAGAGTCAAAGGATGGAGTTGTTAGAACTCCTGAATCGTGAAACCACGATTCGATTACAATCGTCGGATCATGGGAACTCAAGTTCATTGATCTGGCGCTTGAAATTTTGGTATTTCGGGAGTCGGGGGAATGGAGGCGGTTAGCCTTTCCAACTTTGCGAGATGCAAAGTCTCGGAAAAATATAGGTCGTTGGATAGAGAGAGAGACCTGTGAACTATCGATCTAGATTGGTCATGGTTTCAGAGATTGGTCATCGAGGAAAACAAAAGTGAAGACTTTCCCAGAGTCACGAAGGAAAATCGTCGACTTAATCTAGGCCATTGGTTAGCAAAGGGTTTGGAGCTGTCAGATCTTTGAGAGTCGGAGATTTTGGAAGGAAGGAAGAATTGTTCATGATTCACCAAACCATGAAGTCCTGAAAAATATGGGAACTGGGACCCAGTCCTAGAGGAAGGTCACACCGTGATCATAGGTTAGAGAGCTAGTGCTTGCTAGGCCCCTAATTGGGTTTCGGGGATTGGAGGAGTTGGAGAAGTTGGTATTCCTTGCATCAAAAGTCCCGAGGTCGCAAAATGTGACGTGTCATTTAGGTTAAGCCCGTGGTCATGGAAATGGTCATGTGAGCGGAGGGAGCTAACGGTCATTAATCCCCTTCCAAAACTCGGGAGTTTGAGGAGATAGGGCACCTTGCATCGGAAGTTCCTAAGTCACGAAACGCAATGCCCCATTTAAATTAAGCCTATGGTCATGGGTAGTGGTCACATGAAGGAGGATAAGGGAAGAGCTAGCCTATGCTAGGCCCCTATAGGAATTCGAGGATTCTGTCCCATGATAAAAAGAAAAAAAATTATTATGCCCGTCATGGGTGTGTGAAAAGTGGCTTACATACATATATTTACTTATATATATAGATACACACATATATATATCTTATCTATATTTACTTTAAAGTCCACTAACTACATATAGTGTCTTATATGCATATGTTTACTTATATAATTAATTAATATATATATATATATATAAAAGAGGGTTGTGGGGGTTTTCCAAGGTATTTAAAACATAACTCAAGTCTTCAAACATTTCATAAATGTTATAATTGGGTTATCCTAGGAATACACGTCTACCATATACTCTAGTGTAATGCTATGACAAGGTTGGACTATTTGACTTGCAAGGTAAGTAATTAATACGATTTGAACCATGTTGGTCTTCACCAGTCACCTTACGACCTCCATAACGATGTGTCACAAAGTCCTTCCTCTATAATTTAAAACTTGCAACTTGAAAATGACATTTTTTCCCACATTGATCCCCTAGGTCACTATCCAAAGCCTCCAACTATGCTACTTCATGTGCCTGGGAATTTAACTACTTGACACTTAACCTATCCACCTTCCTTTGTACTTCACGTGGTTAATTTCATTAAATTTTTTGTCAGAGAATTGATTTTGGAGAGGTTTTCATTACTATGGAAAAATTTACTCTTTGTTTTGGTAAAACTCAACAATATTCTTTGTAAGAGGTTTCTTGCAGGATGAAGCTCCCATGGCTTACAACCTGGTATTCTTGTTCCTACCTAGTCTTGAGACTTATCACAATCCTTGTCAAAATCTTATCCATGACTTAATCTTCAGAGCACTATTTGTCTCTAGCAACCATGGTTTAGTCCTTTCCTCCTATCTAGTAAGCATTATATCTTCCATCGAAATTCTCAGAGGAATACATTAATACTTGATTCGAAAAGGTTGAAAAGAATATAAGAGGGTTACATCTATGTTCATTAGACGAATCATTCCTTGAGGTTTGCGTGTATTATATTTATATATCTTCAAGCCTCGTTATTCATTATTTGTGATAACACTATCTCTATCTACTTATTTAATTCGATGTACACTTTTTTTATGTATCACTTTATATCTAGTAAATTCGATATGTTATGCTTGATTTGCAAAACATTGTAGAGATCTTCCATTAGTCATCTTAGAGTTGTATTTAAGCCCATTAGTTACCTGTTACCTTTACCGTAACTATTTGTTTGAGTTGAGTTATTAGCTATTATATCAAACTAGACTTTAGTCGTATAATCCAGACCTTTAATTCAAACAGGGTGACTGAGGAGGTCGAACTCACCCTATGCGACAACCCTCCTAACCTATGGTTATAGAATATTTTGGTCTCATTTACTTGCTCAAATGTTATGGAAAGCATTTATACTATGTAATGTTTGTATTGGGATTTACATAACCCAATGTTTCGATCTTTGGTTTGGTTCTAGTGAACTTCATTATTCGATTTTCTCATGTATCTTTTGTTTGTTTCAACACAATTCTACCTTGATTATTTTGATCGATATTTACATTACATAACTCATAGAGAATCTCTTTAAAACTCTTTGTACCCTGATTTCTAATCTATAATTACATATTCACATGTATTAAAGAATGCATATAAAATACATACAAAATATAATTTCGTTATTAAAATTTTACTCCAATTATTAGCGCACTTGTGAAATGCGAGTAAGGTTTTGTCTGGTCTGTAGTTCCCAAGATGGTGAATCTTAACGCTTTCCTAAAGACCTTTTTGTTTTACTTTACTTTCCATCCAAAAGGATTTGATATTTTTTTATAGAGTAGATTTATCTTTATTAGCAGATTCATAAAGATACCAAACTAATGATGGGCCTCTGTTTTGTGAGGACCCATAAAAACTTCAAGCTCAATATTTCCCCTTCCAGTACATTCAGATTGCGCCTCTTGGTTTGGGCTTCTCCATGTGAAGGTATAAGTAAACACCTCTCAACTTTCCATATATGTACTTCTTTTCTTTAGTTAACAAGTTCGTTGCATATAGACTAATTTTGCATCATATGTTTTTGTTGCAGGTTATATTTATTTATGGATAGTGGATTTGAAGAAATGGATAGGAAAAGTTATTCGAGTTCCTTCTCTTAAGCTCACGAGGAAGAAATCAGAGAATTAATACTTCTTTAGTATGATTTAGTATGATGTCTGTAACATTTTTTCATAATTGAACTTTATACATTGCCCAATGTCTGTGATTGTAATAAGAATTATGACACTAATAAACATGTAATATTTAAAAGGAAAGACAATAGTAAAGGATTTCACTGAATACTATCTTTATAGATTCTGATTTGATTTTGCAAATAATTTAATGAAATTATCATATGTTTACTTATGCTTATAGAAATTTCCACTATAGGAAACATATACAAATTTACCACATTGTTGTTTCAACATGTTCTGAACGTCTATGTT
>JZKD02S1558331.1:128856-154615 GCA_000966675.3 Picea glauca | reverse complement strand
ATGAACATTATTACAAAAATCATAAGTATATATAAGTCTCTCCATAGGGTAAAACCTCCCTGTGGATAATATCAAAATGTTTTACATAATCTGGGAAATATCCCAAAATCAACTAGGAAATCAAAATGCAAGTGAAATCTTTGAAATATCCCCTAACTTCTCATAAACTCAACTGCAATTTCGAATTTACCTGCAATAGAACATAATTATCAAATTAGAGAGATATTTCAGTGACAAGATAATAAAAATTTGATCCTAGAGACTTAGCTACAGAATCATCTGATTTTGTAGCTAGTCTAAAATAGTATACAGGACCAGATAGAGATCAAATGAAATCTTCTTAAAATAATCCAATTTAATTTTCTTTTAATAAACATTGAAATCGAATCACTAATGGTTCAAGCAAATTTATCATTCAAATTAAACAAAATCAAAAGGGATCCAATCAAAACAGGATAAGAATGCTCTGTTTTTAAGTCGTGATAAAATATGGTCAAACCATAACAGGACTGTTTCATATCAAATGAAATCAATGGTGAATCATATCGTATAAGATATGATGTAACACAATTATAATCGAACACCATCAAACTTGATTTGTTACGGCTGTAACAATGTGCATAAGATTCATGTTGTTTCAATCAAATACCAATATAGAAAGGTTGTTACGATTATAGTCAAATAAAACATTCATCACAGCATCCATCAAACTTTTCCATAGACTCCTATCGTTGGGCATTACACAGTCAACAGGCAGGACCAAAAATAGTAATCACAACCATCAACAGCAGTGATAATCATAAACTGGGCAATAATCGAAACAAATCGTGACTGAGTCAAAAATCGTAATCCTGGGCATAATCACTTTCGTTCCCAAAATCAAATTTAAACAATATATTTGTTGCAGTATGAATCGAACTGATAACACGGCCAAACAATGCGAATCAATTGGTTGGGTATAACAGTTATGATTCGTATCTATTCGCAATTTGGTTATGCATTAACAGAATGGTATTCGAATTGGTTAAAAAGACATGGAATATAAAATCATAATAGTTAACCATTATTGCCAACCACATCGTATAAAATATAACCAATTTGAATCGAAACATTGACTGTGTTCGAAATTGAAATACCAGAAACAACTTATGTTTAGAAAAGATATTAACAACTTCAACAAGCAACATAGTATTCAATTCAAACCAAATTAAAACAATCAAATCCATACCACGATCAATCGAATCAAATCTAAATCCATTCAAAACTAAAACGATAAACGAAATTTGATTTATCAAAACAAAATTATATACAATAATACATGCTTATGTGTCAAAGCAAATCCACGCTATAAACAGAGCTGTGAGTTTATCATATAAACAGGTGATAATCATACCAGTGAGGCTGCTTGAGCTATGCCAATTTTCAATTGACGATCACTGTAGCCGACTCCACATTCTTAAACAAAATTGAACCTATTGTTCGTTGTTTCTTATCAGTGGATGGAAATTTAGCCTTTTGACTGGTGAACCTTGCAACTTGATCCTCCAGAGCATGAATTCTGGACTGTAGCATTATCACATCAAGGTAATACCTTTGTAACCACGAGCCACACTGACCACATGGTGGAGCAGCTATTTCGGATAGAGCAGGAGGGGATTTCGATGAGTCACCGAGGGTTTCACATGGCATTTTGATGCCTGGATAATTAGGATCATTTTGCAAGCAAGGTGGTAGGTTTTTCACAAAATCGTATGTGGTTTTGTCACACAGACCTTCTGAATAGGGATACTCACTTGCCAGGTAACGTTCAACCTCCAAGTCAGAATCCTCACTCACCATCATAAGGTCAAGGTTGACAGGAGTTTTCGGTTTGTTTCTTGACATGCGAGAGATTAATCGAGCGTTCTTTTTACCTTTAGAATTTGCAGTAGGTTTGGTTTTAGGGTCTTTAGCCACAGGTTTAACAGTTTCGACATTTTTGGTCACAGAATTGGGTAGGTCAATAGATGAGTCGGGTGGGGGTTTAGGTAACAGATCACTGTAAGGCACAATGGGTATATACTTGCTCTCCCTCACCACAGGTTTATCAACCTGTGGTGGGCTTGAATCATCAAAATTATTGTGAATAAGAAAATCATTCCAACAGTCTCAGTGTAACCCCAAATGACAAACCACGAGCATTTTAATTAACCCAAAGTGAAAAAGCCTGTTATCGGCCTGGTTTCGTTTGTATCTTTTAGACATTTTAAACAAACTCCTATGTAGGTAATAAGGAATATTAAGCTCATAGCCTATGAAAACCATAAGTAAACGGAGATGGTACAAGAAAACGAACCCATACTGGCCCTCGCATGTGATAATCTTCTTGGTTATCATCAGCAAGTTGTGCCAACGTTGCTTGAGCATATTTGCGGGAAAACATTTGTCACAGGAGCTCACCCTTCGTGACTGGAAAAGCAATGTCCATGGGACATCTTCCACTTTGCAATTTTTTGACCATTTATGTCCAGTAGCAGGCAGACCGGTAGCTAAACTAAGAAATTGCTCGTCACTTTCCAATTGCACATCCCCAACCTTGTCCCGGCAGCCATCAAAAGTTAATGCGAATTGTCGATCCACGCCAGGGTTAAAACCATCAAACTTTCGTATGAACGGGAGCCACCCAAATTCCTCAAGGTTGCTATAAGCACTGTTGAACATCAACAATGCCTGGCTACCATTGGTTTCATCCCTTACGACTAGATCCATGGTACGGGCGCATGGTAGGGTTTGGATTGAACAGAACAATACACAGGAGCAAAGATCGTTTCGGCTAACAGCTGCGAACGATGAAGGGGGAGAAAATTAATGTGCACGTGCGAGGGTGGTGGGATTATCACCGCCATGCCACAAAGTAATGGAAAATTACAACGTTGTTCAATCAATCATGACATCGTTCAAACCATATTAATCGGCTAACCCAAGGATTAAACTGTGGATGATATACCAATATGCCAATCAATTGTTTGAAACCATGAATGTTCAATATAAAATCAAACCCAAAGTTAAATATGTGCCTGTAATAATTCAAACCATCGTTAAATCAAAAAACCAAATGTTTAACCAACGCGCCATTGCATAACTTCAAACTATTGCCATTCGATATGAAATTAGACTCATATGTTACCCATGCGCTTGTTGCATAATGTGTAATCAAAGTTTATAACATTGTGACCAATGATTTTATAAAATCGACAAGCTAAGAGCTTATAATAATAAGGATCACATTATATAAAACAAGATCAACCATGACCCTTATGAAATCAAATATAACCCATAAATTCACATGCTCAATACCTTATTAATCAAATAAAAATAAAGTTGCGCAATCAAAATAAGAATAGGCAAATAGACATAGTTCGAAAAATCATTTCAACCACTTAATAACAAACCAAATGTAAGTTCCTTTCAGAATATCAATGAGAAGATCATGACAGTTCAAATAATGATGGAGGAGTTTTCACGCTTTTAGTCATGAAAACTAAATCGAAATCAATTTGCAAGTGTCGCAAGAAATGAAAATGTCTTCTATTTGCAAAATGCGACAGAAATTTGAAGTTCAGGAGACATAGGTGTAGGCAGCTTTTAGGGCAATTGAAAAAATTGAATTGGATGCCAACAATGGCGACACACTGGGAGAAGCAGTTATCTCTGTCAAAATAAATGAATTCAGATTAGGATAGCAGAGAAAAATTCAACTCAAAAACAACAATCAGAAAATTGTACAAACATCATCATCTACTATCTTTTCCAGTGATGTTTTAAAAGATTCAAACTAATAACAGTCTTAAGATCAGCAAGTCACGATTTTAAAGATAAAATCTTCAATACTGTTGGCATGGACACTGCTGCCAGTAGGCGTCCATAGCCTCGACAGGGTTTCTATTTAACCCACTCGGACATCCGTATCATGTCAAGAAGTTCTAGATCAGAATAAAGGACTTTAAAGAGGTTTCTTATAAGTTTTTATAGATTTTTGTGTACCCGACATTGCTTTGCTGCTAGCAGGCCTATTCAGTACCACGACGAAGTTGTCTTGGCCCCATGTTTGCATTTACCCTCTGCCAACGGACCTGTTCAGTATCCCAATGGGTTTACAAACACTTCCCACAGCTCTTATTAACATTTTTATTTTGTTTTTCTTTTATGGATAACTGAGCAGGGTGACGCTGAAAAATCTTGGTATTTTATGATATTTTTTCAGACCTCATCGGAATTTTTTGACACTGTCCTTTATTCAGCTCCAAAAATGTTTTATTTACAAAACAACTTACTATGACAGGGAGACATTTTTTTTGAGTCATTCCTTTACGGACAAGGGACAATGTAAAAAGATATTAGATGATCATGACAAACTTTGCTCAAAGATTGAAATTAGTAAACTTCTTTCAAACAACAAAATTTTCCAACATAAATATCGGTTTTTTGAAATATATCACTGATTTTCATACAATCTTTCAGAAGTTATTTTAGCGAAGAAATTTTCCCATGGTCTTAATCTGAATAGCTCAGTGCACAAGTATGCATATGTTTCAAAAACACAAAAAACTGATCAATCCTAATCAAAACCAAAAATAAAAGGAAAAGAAAAATAAAAACAGAAGGAAATATTTACATAATATACAAGTGTAGTAATCAAGCAAAGTATCTTTTCAGGGCTTGGCCATTCACCGGATAGGTGTCCAACTGCCCTTCAAGATTCTGCAATCGAAAGGAGCTAGGACCCAACTTTTCAGCAATAAAAAATGGCCCAAGCCACAAATTTTGAAACTTGGTGTGCTCACCCTTTCCTTCGTGTGGTTTGTCCCACTTTAAGACGAGATCACCTACTTCAAAATTCCTATCAGAAGCAGAACTAGAATCGAACTGGATTTTAGTCATTTGTTTATGTTGGTCTAACTTACGCTTAGCTTGGGTTCTTACTTCTTCTAACTTCATCAAAGCGTTAATACAACTTTCTAAAGGGGGACAATCTTCTTCTTGGACTTTTTGTGACAATTGGAGCGAAGGAAGAAGAATGTGAGGTGGCAGAATGGCTTCTCTGCCATAAGTGAGAAAAAAGGGGGAGTTACCTATGGCAGCTTTGGGTGTTACCCTATTAGCCCACAGTGCATTAAGCAATGCATTGTGCTAGTTCTTGTGATTTTCATCCACGGTTCTCTTGATAATTTTGATCAAGTTTTTGTTTGTTGATTCTGCTAAGTCGTTGCCCTGGGGGTAGTAACTAGCAGAATACTTCAGCTTTATTCCTTTATATAAGGCAAACTCACTCATATCAAGAGAATAAAAGTATGAAGTGTTATCAAAGACTAGACAATTAGGGATACCAAAACGAGTGATGATATTCGAGTTTAGAAAAGTGATCACCTGACTTGTGTTAACAGTTCTTTGTGCGGCATATTCGGACCATCGAGTAAAGTAATCAGTGGCTATCACAATATACTTGTGCTATTGTGAGGATGAAGGGTTAATAGGACCTATGATATCAAGGCCCCATTGCTGGAAAGGAGAATCAACTGAAACGGGTTGCAAGGGGAAGGTTGGTTTTTGCAATTGCCCTGATGTTTTCTGACAAATGATACATTTACGGCACAAGGCATGGGAGTTCCTAAAAAGCGTGGGCCAGTAGTAACCAGCTCTTAAAACCTTATGAGCAGTGGTTTCGCCACTGAAGTGACCACCAGCTTCTCTTGCATGCAACTCAAGCAATACTTTTTCTGCTTCATCCTTTTCAAGACAACGCATAAGTACCCCGTCAAAATTCTGACGAAACAGTATACCTTTAACTAGATGATAGGAGGTGAAATTTAGTCTCAACACTCTTCTTTTGGTGGGGTCAAGATGACAGGGTGCTGATCCATGTTCAAGACAAAATCTAATATCATCGTACCAAGGACTTACAAGCTTTTGTGCACAACAAATCAAACTTTGATCGCATTGTTCTAGGTTTGACGTATCACTATCTTCTTGCTGTTTGGTTTTTGAATCAACTACCAACTTACACAACCCTTGGCCTCTCACGATATGTGCTGGGGTGATTTCTGATTCATACTCTTGCAAGGAGGTGACCCAGTCGACTCTTTTCTCTCCTAACTCCTTTTTCACTAACAAGTTCCTTATGACAGGGTAGGGGACAATGACCTTCTTCCTTGACTTCAAAAGATATGACCGGAAATGCTTAACTGCCTTGAAGACAATGTAGGCTTGCGGATCAACCGCTAGGTAGTTAAGTTCAGCACCTTTGAAATCAGAGCTCATAAAGGCGATGGGTACTTCGTTATTCTCAGAATTCTTTTGAGTTAGAACTGCGGCATAGGAACGATCAGAGGCAAAAGTATAGAGTGTAAAATCTTGAGAGAAATCAAGGCTCATGAGAGATGGAGCGTCTATTATGGCCTTATTTATAACATCGAAATCTTGGTTTTCTATGGGTCCCCAGTGATATTGGGTGTCTTTCTTAATCAGGTTCTGGAGAGGCCTGACCATTTCGGAGAAACTGGGGACAAATCTTCTCACGAAATTAATCTGGCCTAGGAAAGACTACATGGATTTTTTGGAGGTAGGTGGGGGAAGTTTAGCAATGAATTGGGTCCTCTCGAGGTCAATAATCATTCCATCACTAGACACAATGAATCCTAGTAATTTACCCTGTTTTATTGCAAAGATGGACTTCTTGGGGTTCAAGGAGATGTCATATTTACGACATCGTAGCAGAATGACTCGTAAGTGAGCTAGATGATCGTCTTTGTTTTTAGAATAAACAGTCACATCATCTAAGTAGACTACTATGGAGTGATTGATTAAGCCTCTAAAAGCAATTTCCATTGCTCTCTGAAAGGTAGCACCAACATTAATCAATCCAAAGGGCATTTTGTGATAAGCATAAGTGCTCCACGGGGTACGGAAGGTAGTTTTTAATTGGTCTGGTGGAGACATCAAGACTTGGTTGTATCCAGAGAAACCATCTAGTAAGGATAGCCTCTCAGAACCAGATACTTGTTGAAGGATCTGTTCCATGGGCGGGACAGTATAATTATCTTTGTCAGACGCTTTGTTGAGGTTTCAGAAATCGACACAAAGTCGAATTTCCCCATTTTTCTTCCGAAATGGGACAAGGTTGGATACCCATTGAGTGTGTCTAACAGGAAAAAATATTTTAGCACTTAGGAGTTTATTCAATTCTTTTTGTACAGTCGGTTCTAGTTTAGAATGCATTTTCCTCAATTTCTATTGGAAGGGTAAGGTTTGGGGGTTCATCGGGATGACATCCTATATAATATTAGGATCAAACATTTTAAGATCATCGTAAGTCCATGCAAAGACATCCTTGAATTCTTTAAATAATTTAACAAAAGAAGATTTTTCTTGTCTAGAACATCCCAAGCCTAAGTTGATACACTGAGGATTTTCACTAGTCCCTAAATTGACTTTCTCATAAGACAACGAGGAACTATTGGTTTTGCAATTGACCATGTTTTTAAATTTACCTTCAAAATCATAAAACTTTTCTAGTCTAACAACAGATTTGGGTATGAAGTTTACCATATCCGATAGATCTTCTAGAGATTTCGGATTAGGTATTACCGTAAAGTCATGCAAATTGTCATTGTGCATTTGTTCATCAATCACAATGCCTTGAAAGGTCTCTTCCATGTGCAGAAAGTTAATGATTTGCTGATCATCGTCAAATACTCTCCAGTTTGTGATATTGTCAGGAACAAATGGTCTAAACAATAGCTCCACGAAGAACTCATTTGGGGATAAGCCTTCTGCAGGAAGAAGTTTGGAAGCAACATTAGCTAGTAGATCTGCTTCAACATTATTTAGTCTAGGGATGGAATTTATATTAAAAGCAAAAAATTTGTTCATTAAACTCCATAC
The DNA here is from genome assembly GCA_000966675.3 of Picea glauca. NCBI lineage: Eukaryota > Viridiplantae > Streptophyta > Pinopsida > Pinales > Pinaceae > Picea > Picea glauca. The sequence continues at coordinate 146,695 of JZKD02S1558331.1, read as the reverse complement.
CTCCGATTGATAAGATTTGAGATGTGGGGAAAGATAGTGTCTAGAATCCCTTACCTGCCTAACCACTATCTCAGATTCACTGAATACAATCAAATTTTGAATGTGCATGTCCAAGGATTTTCTGAGACCTTGCAGTAAAGCCTCATATTCTGCAATATTGTTAGTACATTCAAATTCTAACCTACAAGCCAATAATGTTTTGTTACCTTCCAGATCGATAATGATGCAGCCTGCACCAGCTCCTTCTTTAGACTTGGAACCATCAAAATATAAAGACCAAATTTGATTTCCATCAGCCTCGTGCGACTGTTGCATAGAAGCTATTGGTTGTGTACATGTTATGATCTCAGATTACTGTTCGAGATTGTCGATAGGTGAATCTTCAGCCATGAAATTTCTGAAGAAGGTGTCCATCCCTTGGACTTCAAGTGAATCAGCAGGTGGTGTATATGGTTCATTGGGGTCATTCAAGTCTGTTACCGTGAACTTGAGGTAACGCTCACGATTCACCCTGATCTTGTTGGGATTACCATTTTCTGGAAGCCATAAGTGAGACCAGTCCGTCGCGAAGTAACCATGTAGCTGCTCCGACCAGTCCCTACTCAAAAATAGACCATACACTTCTGGAATATCCACCACAATTATATCAATAACCTAATGAACCTTTGGGTTGGACGACAATCTAATAAATACATTTTTCAATTCGCCTATAACTTTAACATCTATTCGATCAAGTTGTATGATTTTCAAAGAAGATGGTTCTACTTCAGCATTGATCTTTTGGCATACTGACCAAGGCATGACATTTGACGATGCTCCTAAGTCAACCATATAATTATGCACATTTCTGTTGAAGATTTCGAAAGTTAAAAGAAAAGGAGGTACATTCTTGCAAGTACTTAGAGGAGTAGCTTGTGATTTCTTACTCGCGGTTGCTAATGCTACTTTATCTACATTATTTGAGTTATTTACATTATTTACATTATTTACAGGTGGTACAGGCAGGCTTCCTTTATCTTGAGGATCTGGATTATTTTTTGTGGAAGTCTTCTGCGACACTTTGCTTTGTGAAACCTTATTACCAATTGAATTCCCATTCTTTCCATTGTCTAAAATATTTTGCAACATCTTATGTAACAAAAATGGAAACTTTAATAACTTGTAAATAGAAATGTTAGCCCGTAATTTTTTAAGATCTTCAACAACATCATAATCTAGTTTCGGGCCAGCATTACTTTGTTTAGTTTCTACTGATTTAGATGGATTTGGAGGTAAAGTTGTAGTGTTCTCGGCAGGAGGTTTGTTTGCTATATTACTCCTAGTGTTTTAAGGGTGAAAAGTCTCGAAGTTAGCTTGAAAGATACTATCCAAGAAGTGTCCAAAGATGTTTGGAGAAGACTCTTCTTCTTGAGTTGTTTCCTGCTCGACTTCCTCTTGAGGGATTTCAGGAGGCATCAAGTCATCTTGGGCTCCTAGAATTGTTTGGAGAGCACATTGCAAACTTTCTAGGTTCAAGCCTTAGGGGTTTGGATTGGGCCGGTTGGCTGGAAAAGGCTTTTGGAAAGGAGGTTTGTAGGGTCCTTTACTCGAAGAGGCTTCCTTAGTCGACCTTTTTAAATCTATAACTTGATTAGACAATTTTTGTACAACTTTGGTTAAATTTTCCAAATCAGAGTTTTCAGGTTGTATTTTGTTTTGTGTAGGTCTAGGGAGAATTTCAATCTTCTTTTTGGAAGAAGAAACAATCTCAGTTTCGTTGCTACAAGAGTCCTTAAGACTAAGTATGTCTTTTTCAATCTGAGTATCCTCTTCAAAGGATTCTAACAACGTGGCTTTTTTGGATCGTTTAACCCAAATAACTATACTTTGATGTAGAGCTTTAGTGTAGTAAGCTATTACAAGACTCTCAACAGGCATAGAATCTGCAGGGATTCAATTTTTAAGCGTTAGGAATCTTTGATTAAAATCTTTAACTTTTTCTTTTGAGTTCATTTTTAAGCTCGAAAGATCCATGACTAAGACTTCCGGAGGTTTTCCATCTCCAAATTTTTCCAAAAAGCATGACTCAAACTTTTCCCAAGACACTATGGTATGAGGCTGTTGGAAAAAGTACCAAGTAGATGCATTACCCTCAAAGGTGTAATGGAACAACCTATAGACAACGTCTTCATGTTCAACATTACGGAGTCTGATGGCTAACATAAATTTTTTGATATGATCTTCGGCTATCTGTTTTGAATCGGGATCAAACTTAGGAAGCCATTTCTCCGGGTGCTTGGGTAAAGGGTGTTGGGCTCCAGGTACAACTACTGCATCCTGGTCCAACCAGGGTCTAGCAGGGTTGTTCTGATTTTCCATTGGGGTAGTGGGTGTGGAAGGATGAGAAGGTGGATTTCCTTCGTCAGAAGAGGAATATCCCCCAGAAGAGGAAGGAGATGAAGGAGGTGGTGAAGGAGGTATCCCAGATCCTCCTGCAGCAGGATTTAAGTTTGGATCTAGAGAATTCACAATGAGGTCAATGTCACCTAATTGTTCTCTAATATCCGAGAAGTCTAAAGGTTGACCCCACAGACGGTTTGGTTGCCTGAGACTATCTAAGGCACTGTGTGTTTTGATAAGATATTGATGAACGATCTCTTGGACATCACCACCTGTAGGATTAGGGGTTGCTGGCTCAACTGTGATATGTGGATCTTCGGTTGAAGTAGTTGTTGTTTGAGGGGGGATATTATCTTGTGAACGGCTTCTAGTCACTATAGGTGTGCGATTAGGTGGGGGAGGAGTCTTGCGACTGCCTCATGCCATTAATTAAGTTCTAGCCCTCCTTCTAGCGCCATTTGTTAATTTCTAGCCCTCCTTCTAGCGCCATTTGTTGACGGGCGAAATTGTTCATCCGTCAATTGAGAGAGTGGAACCGGTCCGGGGTTGTCTAAATAACCCAAGACATTTGGAATGAACCACCCTGACGGGTTTAACGGCTTCGTTGGCTGCTCTAAGGTCTCCTAAGAAAACCAAAGAGAAAACTAACCTAAACTAACTAATCTATCTAAAACAAATAAAACTAACTAAAACTAACTAAAACAAACTAAAACAAACTAAACTAGCTAAACTAAACTAATACACTAATCTAATTAAAACAAACTACTAAATGAAACCAAAACTAAATATAAACTACTCTAACTATTATATACAATCTACTAATTACTAATACACTAATTCTACTAATTAACTGTCTAGTTATCAATTATAATACAACTTATTCACAAATATACAATATACACACTTGGCAGATTTTCATAAAACCTGTAAAACTCATATGTTTTCTGTCCTAAGACAGCCAGAGATCTTTTTGATTTTTTTTTATATTTTATGAATAAGAAATAGAACTACTGAAATTAAATGATCTAATATACTAACTCTAACTTAAACTAATATCTGAACTAAACTACTAATAAAAACAATAAACAAAAGACTAGCTAACCTGGAAGCGTTCCTAGTTTATCCTGCGTATGATGACTTCGAAGCTGGTCGGAGGAAGTAAACTCGCACCGGTTAATCCCAAAGATTTTCGTAAATGATTCGCTGCACTTCTCTTCGAGTTATTTACAGGACAAACAAGACATAAAAGAACATAACAACTTTATGATTATAAATCTCTGCAATAAGAGAAACCTGTTATGCAAAAACTTATATTTAACAATTCAATTCATGAAGAAGATAAACCTGTCATTCAAAAACTGAATTAGACAATTATTATGTCTTTTATACACTTGGAAGAAACCAGATATGGATTACGATAATTAAAATTATATCATTTGCACTTGATTTAGATAGCTAAGGTAGTCATAAACCATATACAAATTGATATACACAACATGAAACAAAATGTTGATATAATGAGAATCTAAAGCTGTGAAAAATACCAAATTATGCTTCAGTCTGTATTAAAACTCCATATCCTTGTTCTCCCACGAATGAGGATGAACATTATTACAAAAATCATAAGTATATATAAGTCTTTCCACAGGGTAAAACCTCCCTGTGGATAATATCAAAATGTTTTACATAATCTGGGAAATATCCCAAAATCAACTAGGAAATCAAAATGCTAGTGAAATCTTTGAAATATCCCCTAACTGCTCATAAACTCAACTGCAATTTCAAATTTACCTGCAATAGAACACAATTATCAAATTAGAGAGATATTTTAGTGACAAAATAATAAAAATTTGATCCTACAGACTTAGCTACAGAATCATCTGATTCTGTAGCTAGTCTAAAATAGTATACAGGACCAGATAGAGATCAAATGAAATCTTCTTAAAATAATCCAATTTTATTTTATTTTAATAAACATTGAAATCAAATCACTAATGGTTCAAGCAAATTTATCATTCAAATTAAACAAAATCGAAAGGGATGCAATCGAAACAGGATAAGAATGCTTTGTTTTTAAGTCTCCATAAAATATGGTCAAACCATAACAGGACTGTTTCATATCAAATGAAATCAATGGTGAATCATATCGTATAAGATACGATGTAACACAATTATAAGCGAAGACCATCAAAATTGATTTGTTACGGCTGTAACAATGTGCATAAGATTCATGTTGTTTCAATCAAATACCAATATAGAAAGGTTGTTACCATTATAGTCAAATAAAACATTCATAACAACATCCATCAAACTTTGCCATAGACTCCAATCGTTGGGCGTTACACAGTCAACAAGCAGGACCAAAATTAGTAATCACAACCATCAACAACAGTGATAATCATAAACTAGGCAATAATCGAAACAAATCCTGACTGAGTCAAAAATCGTAATCCCGGGCATAATCACTTTCGTTCCCAAAATCAAATTTAAACAATATATTTGTTGCAGTATGAATCGAACTAATAACACAGCCAAACAATGTGAATCAATTGGTTGGGTATAACAGTTATGATTCATATCTATTCGCAATTTGGTTATGCATTAACAGAATGGTATTCGAATTGGTTAAAAAGACATGGAATATAAAATCATAATAGTTAACCATTATTTCCAACCACATCGTATAAAATATAACCAATTCGAATCAAAACATTGTCTGTGTTCGAAATTGAAATACTAGAAACAGCTTATGTTTAGAAAAGATATTAACAACTTCAACAAGCAACAGAGTATTCAATTCAAACCAAATTAAAACAATCAAATCCATACCACGATCAATCGAATCAAAGCTAAATCCAATCAAAACTAAAATGATAAATGAAATTTGATTTATCAAAACAAAATTATATACAATAATGCATCCTTATGTGTCAAAGAAAATCCATGCTATAAACAGAGCTGTGATTTTATCATATAAATAGGTGATAATCATACCAGTGAGGCTGCTCGAGCTATGCCAATTTTGAATTGACGACCGCTGTAGCCGACTCCACATTCTTAAACAAAATGGAACCTATTGTTCGTTGTTTCTTATTAGTGGATGGAAATTTAGCCTTTTGACTGGTGAACCTTGCAACTTGATCCTCCAGAGCATGAATTCTGGACTGTAGCATTGACACATCAAGGTAATAACTTTCTAACCACGAGCCACACTGATCACATGGTGGAGCAGCTGGTTCGGATAGAGAAGGAGGGGATCTCGATGAGTCATCGGGGGTTTCACAGGGAATTTTGATGCCTGGATAATTAGGATCATTTTGCAAGCAAGGTGGTAGGTTTTTCACAAAATCGTATGCGGGTTTGTCACACAGACCTTCTGAATAGGGATACTCACTTGCCAGGTAACGTTCAACCTCTGAGTCAGAATCCTCACTCACCATGATAGGGTCAGGGTTGACAGGAGTTTTCAGTTTGTTTCTTGCCATGCGAGAGATTAATCGGGCGTTCTTTTTACCTTTAGAATTTGCAGTAGGTTTTGTTTTAGGCTCTTTAGCCACGGGTTTAACAGTTTCAACATTTTTGGTCACAGAATTGGGTAGGTCAGTAGATGAGTCGAGTAGGGGTTTAGGTAACAGAGCACTGTAAGGCATAGGGGGTACAGACTTTCTCTCGCTCACCACAAGTTTATCAACCTATGGTGGGCTTGAATCATCAAAATTATTGCGAATAAGAAAATCATTCCAACAGTCTCGGTGTAACCCCAAATGACAAACCACGAGCATTTTAATCAACCCAAAGTGAAAAAGGTTGTTATCGACCTGGTTTTGTTTGTATCTTTTAGACATTTTAAATAGACTCCTATGCAGGTAATAAGGCATATTAAGCTCATAGCCTATGAAAACCATAACTAAAAGGAGATGGTACAAGAAAATGAACCCATACCGGCCCTCGCAGGTGATAAACTGCTTGGTTATCATCAACAAGTCGTGCCAACGTTGCTTGAGCATATTTGGAGGAAAACCTTTGTCACAAGAGCTCACCCTTCATGACTGGAAGAGCAATGTCCATGTGACATCTTCCACTTTGCAATTTTTTGACCATTTATGTCCAGTAGCAGGCAGACCAATAGCTAAACTAAGAAATTGCTCGTCACTTTCCAATTGCACATCCCCAACCTTGGCTCGGTAGCCATCAAAGGTTAATGTGAATTGCCGAGACATGCCAGGGTTAAAGCCATCAAACTTTCGTATGAACGGGAGCCACCCAAATTCCTCAAGGTCGTTGTAAGAACTGTTGAACATCAACAATTCTTGGCTACCATTGGGTTCAACCCTTACGACTAGAGCCATGGTGGGGGCGCATGGTAGGGTTTGGATTGAACAGAACAATACACAGGAGCAAAGATAGTTTGGGCTAACAACTGCGAACGATGAAAGGGGGAGCAAATTAATGTGCACGTGCAAGGGTGGTGGCATTATCACCGCCATGCAACAAAGTAATGGTAAAGTACAATGTTGTTCAATCAATCATGACATCGTTCAAACCATATTAATCGGCTAACCCAAGGATTAAACTATGGATGATATACCAATATGCCAATCTATTGTTTGAAACCATGAATGTTCAATATAAAATCAAACCCAAAGTTAAATATGTGCCTGTAATAATTCAAACCATTGTTAAATCAAAAAACCAAATTTTTAACCAACGCGCCATTGCATAACTTCAAACTATTGCCATTCGATATGAAATCAGACTCATATGTTACCCATGCGCTTGCTGCATAATGTGTAATCAAAGTTTATAACATTGTGACCAATGATTTTATAAAATCGACAAGCTAAGAGCTTATAATAATAAGGATCACATTGTATAAAACAAGATCAACCATGACCCTTGTGAAATCAAATATAACCCATAAATTTACATGCTCAATACCTTATCAATCAAATAAAAATCAAGTTGCGCAATCAAAATAAGAATAGGAAAATAGACATAGTTCGAAAAATCATTTCAGCCACTTAATAACAAACCAAAGGTAAGTGCCTTTCAGAATATCAATGAGAAGACCATGACAGTTCAAATAATGATGGAGGAGTTTTCATGCTTTCAGTCGTGAAAACTAAATCAAAATCAATTTGCAAGTGTTGCATGAAATGAAAATGTCTTCTATTTGCAAAATGTGACAGAAATTTGAAGTTCAGGAGACATAGGTGTAGGCAGCTTTTAGGGCAATTGAAAAAATTGAATTGGCTGCCAACACCTCTTTGTAGGAATTCTCTGGCTCAATTAGAGAAACAATTGAAACTCATCCTTACACTCTCTCAGACTTCAATTTACACATGAAATCACATACACAACACATAGAAGCAAATGTGTAACAAGAAATAAACATTCATGAGCATAACATAAATACACAGAGAATAGACACATAACCATGAATTTGAATAAAAGCTTTCTTCTATTAATTCAAATGTCTGTACATGGATGTTCTCTACACCATTCTCTGCATGCTCTTTCTCTCCTGCTTTGAATTGATAATTCTTGCTCAGGCTAATGTTACAATGATACAATGAGGGTGTCTATATCTGGTTTCTCTCTTGGACTCTAAAGCTATCAAATCTAAAATTAAATTCCTATCTACCAGCATTAACTATATTAAATGTCGTCTATCTACTAAAGGACGAGAGCCATCCGCTCAAGGTCCAATACAATATACAAGTGCACCATTTCTTAAATGAATCATTCAATATTGCGCAACAATTCCAAAGCATTTTCAAAAATTTGTGCTGGCTTGTCCAGCTGTCCTCTTCTTCCACGCTGGCTCGCTTGATGAGTTGGCAATGCTCCTGCATCACCTCATCCTTAATTCTGACTTAATGATAACCAAAGATTAGATCAATTTTTGAGAACACTTTTTCCCCTCCCACTTTATCAAACAAATCATTAATCCTCGACAAAGGATACTTATTTTTTATTGTCATTTTATTTAGTTGTCGATAATCAATGCATAAACAAAACGTATCGGCCTTTTGTTTAACAAAGAAAACTGGTGCTCCTCATGGTGATACATGGGTCTAATGTATCCTTTATCCGGTAATTCTTGTATTTGCATTTTAAGTTCTGTTAAATCCAGAATGCTCATCCTATATGGGGCTTTTGACACAGGGGAAGATCCAAGTATAAATTCAATAGAAAAGTCTATCTCCCCTCTTGAAGGTAAATCTGGTATTTCATCATCAAAAACATATTTGAAATTTCTTAATACCACATAATCTTCTAGTTTTGGTTTGTCCTCCTCATTATTTATATCCATTATCTAAATTGTATACAATTGACACCCCTTCCTTATGCATTTTTAACGACATGGTTGATAAATGTCTTACTGAAACTAGTTTAGTTAACCCTTGAACTATTTTTTTCACACCATTCCCATCTTGATAAACAAATTATTTGTCGTAACAATTTAGCAGAACCTTGTGTGATTCCAACCAATCCATACCAATAAGGATGTCATATGATCCTAAGGGTAACGAATTTAAGTCAACCAAGGTAATTTGCTCATATATTCCTATATCAAAATTAGAAATATACTCCAATAATTTCCTTTTTGTACCAGTGGCCAATTGTACTAGCAAAGATTTAGGGTGTTTTACCCTTTTTAGCTTACAACTTTCTACTAAACATGGGGTTATGTAACTCAAAACTTGGCCCTGGGTCTATTAGGATAGAGACTTTTTTTTTTTTTATCTTACCTTCTATTTCTACTACAGTAGATTGATGATAAACTTGTCTTCCTTCCAAAGCAACATTAATTCTATGTATGCATTTTCCCATATCTCCAACTGTGGTAGCTTCCTATAGATTGTGAATTGTAGTTCTAGTTGTTGTATTTAAACATGGACAATTTCTTTGCAAATGTGGTTCTCCACACTCCCAACATTTCAGTGGTTCTGACGCAACCGTTACCCTCGTAGTCCAACTACTCTCACCAGGACCTTCTTCGACTCAGGCCTGAAGAGCTACAATGCCCTCAGACCCCGTATCGGGACCTTTCGTCACCCACAGGGTACTCTGTTGATCTCTTGACTGTTTTCTCGGGAAATTGGGTTTCTCGATTTCGCGAAACCTATGTGCACGTTCTCATGCTACTCAAAACCCCGAAACCCGATGGGTCAATAGTCAACACTTCCGGTTGTCGGGGATTTCCCTATCGGGAAATTGGCATATGTGATGTTGTGGTTCGCTTGCTCAACAAATCCCTGAACCCTGAACTCCGATGGCACGTGTGCTACCTCCCTGTCACCTCACCTCTCCCTCCGTTATATCGGGGATCACGTGATCATGATTTCAAAGGTCGTAATTCCTTGTGCTGGAAAACCCTGAACGCCGAACCCCGACTTCTCTGGATCCTGTGCCACGTGTCCCCTGGGGATCATCGGCTCCGATTATATAAGGAAATCGCCGATCGTGATTTCAATGAATGAAAAAATCTTACCTCCACAAACGTCGAAGACCAAAACCCAATGGGCTTTGGTCCTTCCCTCCTACGCCTAAGGACTAAAACCGCGCGCAGCTTTTCCCAGATTTGACGGTCAGTGGGATTTCGTGAATCTATCCTGCGAACCCTGGCCATTGATTCTCCTCCTTGAGGATTTCTTCTGCTCCACAGCTTCTCCTGGTTCGAACCTCACCTAGGTCTGTTCCCACAGTCTTCATGAAGGAACTATCTCTCCTGAGCTTTGTCAACTCTGACTCCCTTAGAGACTTTGCACATGATTCTCGCGCTCGACCTCCAACAGCTCTCAAAGTGTTGAGTCATTTAGATCCTGTTCACTTACAGCCACAGTAATCATGGTCTTCCTATGCTCAAGCTAACTACTGAGAATTCAATTTCAGATTGCGCTTCTCCTGCCTAGCTCTACCAACCCAAATCAACTTCTGGGTGAATGAGAATAAGAGTTTAACTATCTAGCCTCATCAACGCACTCTACGTAGATGAATTCGACTGCACTCTATGCAGGAATCTCCCGGCTCAGACAGAGAAACAATTGAAACTTATTCTCTTCTCTCTCAGACTTCAGTTTTAAACCTATGAAATCACATGCACAACATATTCAAATAAAATGCATACAAAGGAAACAAACATTCATGAGCACATTAGTAACATACACAGAGACACAACACCAGTCATGAAATTGAATGAAAGACTCTCTTCTATTAATTCAATCTGTACATGGGTGTTCTCCACAAGTTCTCTGCTTTTTCTTCTCTTCTGAATGCTTGACAATAATGCAATGATACAAAGGAGGGTTCCTATATTCTGTTTTCCCTCTCGAATTCTACAACTATCAAATCTACAATTAAATTCCTAGCTACCAACATTAAATCTATTAAATGCCTTCCTATCTACTAAGGACGAGAGCTTAAAGGCTCAAGGTCCTGTTTATAATACAAATGTGCTTCTTTATGAACACCTTCATTAAAGAGTGGCGCAACAACTTTCAAGTATTTCAAAATGTGTGTCGGCGCTGTCCAACTGTCCTTTCTACTCCATGCACTGGCTCGCTTGATGAGTGAGTGATGCTCCTGCATCATACTCCTCGGCTTGAAAATATTCATGGGCTCCTATCCATGAGCTCCTGCACGGTCTATCCATGCTTTTGTATAACTGCCTCAATCTCTGAGCTGGCATCTTCCACTGGGTGGTTCTTCCATTTCACCAGGTACTCAAAATACTGCTTTCGCCTGGTCTTCTTTCCTACTCGCTTGTCGAGTATGCACTCCATCTGCGGCTTCTCTACTACCGTCATCTGCTTCTACCACTGGATCACTGGTTCCTCAGTTCCAATCTCTTCTTCTCCAGCCCTGTATGGGTATAAATCCAAAACATTAAAAATCGGAGATATCCTGATGCCATCCGACAACTCAATTTCATATGCATTCTCCCCAAATTTCCTCAGGACTTTACATGGTCCAATTTTCTTCATCTTGAATTTATTATATGTTCCCCTTGGGAACCTTTCCTTCCTTAAGTGCACCAAAACCATATCACCAACTCCAAACTAAAGTTTTCTCTTCCGCTGATCGGCTTTGCGCTTGTATTCCTGATTCGATTTCATTAGTCACTGCTTCACCTGACTGTGAAGTTCTTGCATTGCCTCAACGAATTCTTCTACGCTAGCACTGCTAGTCACACCCTGTTATGACTCCGTGAGCTCAGAAACTCCCCTTGGCTATCTTCCATATAAAATATGGAATGGGCTTTTTTCTGTACTCTGATTTACCGAATCATTGTACATGAACTCTGCTTGTGGTAATATCTGGTCCCAACTGCTATGGTGCTCTGTCACCAAGCTTCTCAATAGATCCCCCAGACTTCTATTCAACACCTCTATTTCCCCATCCATCTGCGGATGATAAGCTGAACTAAATGCTAGATTAGTTCCCAGCTTCTTCCATAGCGTCCTCCAAAAATGACCTATGAATTTGGTATCCCGATCCGAGACTATGCTTCTCGACAATCCATGAAGTCTAACAATCTCTTTGAAAAACAAGTTTGCGATGTGGGTCGCATCACTGGTCTTCTGACACGGAATAAAATGTGCCATCTTGGAAAATATTTCCACCACCACAAATATGGAATCAACCCCTCTCTGCGTTCTCGGCAAACCCAAAACAAAATCCATGCTGATCGCTTCCCATGGCCTTTCTGGTATGGGCAACGACTAATAATACCCTGCATTCTTCTTTCGGCCCTTCAAATTTTGACAAATCCTACATCTGTCAACAAACCGTTTGACATCAGTGTGCATGCCCAGCCAATAATATGATTCGCTCAACTTTGCGAATGTTTTGTCATGTCCAAAATGACCTGCTAATCCACCACTATGCTTTTCCTTCACCAAATTCTCCCTCATGGAGAAAATTGGTATACATAGTTGATTGCCTCGAAACAACAATCCTTCCTGGATCATGTAATCTATCCATGGGCTACGATCTCTGAGAAATGGATTCTCAGCTGCCTCGTATGCTTCTACAAAATCTGCATCACCTGCATACATGTTCTTAAGGTTTTCAAAACCCAAGGTTTTGACTCTAAACTCCTACAACAACAAACATTTCCTGCTCAAAGCATCAACCACTTTGTTAGCAGTTCCTGAAATGTGCTTGATCACAAATGTGAAATTCTGCATGTACTCTACCCATTTTGCATGCTTCTGGTTCAACTTCTCCTGTTGACTCACAAACAACAATGCATGATTGTCACTATACAGAACGAATTCCTTGGGTATCAAGTAATGCCTCCACTTCTTTAATTCATGTATGATGGCATAAAACTCTTTATCATATGTGGAGTATTTCAATTTCGCTTCATCTAGCTTCTCACTGAAATATGCCACTGGCCTATCCTCCTGACTTAATACCCTTCCTACGGCATACCCGCTTGCATCACATTTCACTTGAAATTTTTTCTTGAAGTCTGGAAACACCAACACTGGTTTCTCTGTTATCTTTCGCTTCAACATATGGAAGCTCTCCTCATCCTCAACTGTCTAGTGAAAAGTCTTATGCCACTTCTTCACTATGTCCATCATCGCGGCGCTAATTCCACTGAAATTCCTGATGAATTTTCTGTAGAAACTAGCCAAACCATGGAAGCTCCTCACTTCGAAAACATTTCTTGGTGATGGCCAATTCTTGATCACTTCTACCTTCTCAGGATCCATTTTCAACTCATTCGCTGAGATAACAAAACCCAAATAAATGAGCTCTGTCTGCATGAAGGAGCACTTCTTCATGTTAATCAACAGCTTCTCCTGCTGCAGCCTTCTCATCACAATGGCCAAATGTTTCAAATTCTCAGCCTTGGTCTTGCTGAAGATCAGTATGTCATCCAGATATACAACAAAAAAATTTCTAATGAACTCCCTCAGGACTTCATTCATCAGTCTCATGAATGTGCTTGACGCGTTTGTCAAGCCAAACGACATGACCAACCATTCGTACAAACCTTCATTTGTCTTGAATGTTGTCTTCCATTCATCACCCTCTCTCATGCGAATCTGGTGATATCCGCTTTTGAGATCAATATTTGAAAAATAATTTGCCCCACTCAGGCAATCCATCAGATCATCCATTCTCGGCAGTGGAAATCTGTACCTGATGGTGATTTTATTGATCGCCTTGGAATCTGTACACATCCTCCAGCCTCCATCCTTCTTCGGACTTAGTACTGTCGGAACAACACATGGACTCAGACTCTCTCTGACCAGTCATTTGTCCAGCAGATCCTGTACCTGCCTCTTGACTTCCTCATTCTCCTGAGGTGTCAACCTATATGCATCTTTATTTGGCAAACTTGCTCCAGGTATAAGATCTATGTGGTGACTCACACTCCTCATCGGTGGCAACGAACGAGGTAGTTCGTCCACGATGATGTCAGCGAACTCTCCCAGCAGTTCCTGAATCTCCTCTGGCAAGTCGTCCACTCTTGTGCTAGTCAGGACAATCCTCGGTTTCCTGACCACAAAGAATTGTGGATCTTCTTTCTTCTCCATCTCTGTGAGCATCTTCTTTCCACTCATGAGAAGTATGGTATTGCTTATTTCCGGTTTTACTTCCTTATCCTTTATCGGAAGCAATCTATGGGTCATCCCATCCTTCTCCAATGTGTATGTGTTCATCCTCCCATCATGAACAACATTTCGGTCACACTGCCATGGTCTACCCAATAATACATGACAGACATCAATGGGAATGACATCACACAGGACTTTATCCCTATAGTCACCCATTTTAAAATCAACTAAACATTGTTTAGTGACACTCACCTGATGTCCCTTCTGTAGCCATGACACCTTGTATGGAGTCGGGTGATTGGTCATATCCAGCTCCAATTTCTCCACCATCTTGGTCGAAACGAGATTTTCGGTGCTTCTGCTGTCCATGATGACCTTTCATTTCTAGCCCTTGGTCTTGCATGTGGTCCTGAACAGTCTGGTTCTCTGAGCGGTGTCCTCCACCTCTTTCTCAGGCATTAAGAGAACCTTATACACCGTCAGTGACTTCCCACTCCCGGTTTCTTCATTCTCAACATCAAGCCTCTGCGCTTCAGCGATGTGAGCTTCTCCTCTGTCCGTTTTCCGGTCTAGACAATCAACAGCTTTGTGTCCATCTTTCCCACATGTGAAACATGTGATGATTTCTCCTCTGCCTCTTCCCCTACCTCTGGTACGAGGAAAAGTGTTGGCGTCAGCATAACCGCCACCCTACTCTGTATGTTGTCTCCTCGGCTCAACATATTGTTGCCTCTGTGAGGTTCCACCTCTTTCAATCTTACTATGAGGTTTCTTCCACTCCTCCTTAGGCTTCTATGTTCTTTCTTGGGCAATTGCCTTGCCTCTGGGCTGACTCCTGCCTCGCCCTCACTGACCTTGCTTATGACTCATCTTCTCCTTGGCTTTCAGAGCCATCTGGTAAGCATCTTCCACCATCCTGATGGTCATCATGCTTAACTCATCCTAAATGTCATACCTCAGACCATTCAGATATCTTGCCACCTTCTCATCATCGCTCTCTCGATGACCTTCTCTGATATTGAGACTGTAAAATTCCTTGGTGTATTCCTTCACCATCATCAACTTCTGTCTCAGGTTTTTCATTTTCCTTAATAGTGTGATCTGGTAATCTCTGGGGATGAACTTCACTTTCATCTTCGCGATCATCCTGTCCCAGCTTTTGATATTTTGTTTTCCCTTGGAACGCCTATCTGCCTATAGCTCATCCCACCATAAGGCTGCATGTCCTTTCAACTTCGTAACAGCATGCCTTACCTTCTTATCCTCTTTGATATCTTCGTATTCAAAGTAGGTGTCAAGAGCTCGGATCCAATCCAACAACTCTTCTGCATCCAGGCTTCCCTCATAGATGGGAATGTCCATTTTGGTCTTGGAACTCATCCTGGCAATGGCCTTGATCAACCACTCAGTCGATGCATCTTCTGCTGTGACCTCTTCTTTGTTTCCAGCTTCCTCTTCAACCTTGGAATCACTAAGATCCACTGCACCAGCTCCTCATCTCTGCGCAGTATCCATCTCCTCAAGCCTTGCTCGAAGATCTCTCATTTGGCACTCTATTTCTAGATTCCTTGCCGACCTACCTCTTCTTCCTGCGTCCCTATCTTCTCGATCAGGTGACTGCCTTTCTCTTCTCGGCGACATGATGTTTTCTTCTTCCTCTCTGCTACTGAAAGCAAAGATGTCTTCCCGCTCTGATACCACTCTGACGCAACCATGACCCTCGTGGTCCAATTGCTCTTACCAGGACCTTCTTCGACTCAAGCCCGAAGAGCTACAATGCCCTCAGACCCTGTATCGAGACCTTTCGTCACCCACAGGGTACTCTGTTGATCTCCCGACTCTTTTCTCGGGAAATCGAGTTTCACGATTTCGCGAAACGTGTGTGCACATTCTCGTGCTACTCAAAACCCCGAAACCTGATGGGTCAATAGTCAACACTTCCGGTTGTCGTGGATTTCCCTATCGGGAAATCGACATAAGTGATGTTGTGGTTCACTTTCTCCACAAATCCCTGAACCCCGAACTCCGATGGCACATGTGCTACCTCCCTGTCACGTCACCTCTCCCTTCGTTATATTGGGGATCACGTGATCGCGATTTAAAAGGTCACAATTCCTTGCACTGGAAAACCCCTAACGCCGAACCCCGACTTCTCCGGATCATGTGCCACATGTCCCCTGGCGATCAATGGCTCCGATTATATCAGGAAATCGCCGATCGCGATTTCAACGAATGCAAAACTCTTACCTCCACAAACGCCGAAGACCGAATCCAAATGGGCTTTGGTCCTTCCCTCTTACACCTAAGGACTAAACCTCGCGTAGCTTTTCCCATATCTGACGGTCAGTGGGATTTCGTGAATCTTTCCTGCGAACCCTGGTCATTGATTCTCCTCCTTGAGGATTTCTTTTGCTCCATAGCTTCTCCCAGTTCAAACCTCACCTGGGTCTGTTCCCACAGTCTTCACGAAGGAACTATCCTTCCTAATCTTTGTCAACTCTGACTCCCTCAGAGACTTTGCACATGATTCTCGGGCTCGACCTCCAACAACTCTCAAAGTGTTGAGTCCTTTAGATCCAATGCACTTACAACCACAGTAATCACTGTCTTCCTGTGCTCAGGCTAACTACTGAGAATTCAATTTCAGTCTGCGCTTCTCCTGCCTGGATCTACCAACCCAAATCAACTTCTAGGCGAATGAGAATAAGAGTTTAACTGTCTAGCCTCATCAACGCACTCTAAGCGGATGAATTCGACTGCACTCTATGCAGGAATCTCCTGGCTCAGTCAGAGAAACAATTGAAACTTATTCTGTTCTCTCTCAGACTTCAGTTTTGAACCTCTGAAATCACATGCACAGCATATTCAAAGAAAATGCATACAAAGGAAACAAACATTCATGAGCACATTAGTAACATACATAAAGACACAACACCAGTCATGAAATTGAATCAAAGACTCTCTTCTATTAATTCAATCTGTACATGGGTGTTCTCCACAAGTTCTCGACTTGCTCTTCTCTTCTGAATTCTTGATAATAATAGAATGATACAAAGGAGGGTGCCTATATTCTGTTTTCCCTCTTGAATTCTACAACTATCAAATCTACAATTAAATTCCTAGCTACCAGCATTAAATCTATTAAATGCCTTCCTATCTACTAAGGACGAGAGCTTAAAGGCTCAAGGTCCCCTTTATAATACAAATGCACTTCTTTAAGAACACCTTCATTAAAGAGCGGCGCAACAACGTTCAAGTATTTCAAAATGTTTGTTGGCGCTGTCCAGCTGTCCTTTCTGCTCCATGCACTGGCTCCCTTGATGAGTGAACGATGCTCCTGCATCAGGTTCTCTAGGACTATCTACAATCTTCTTAAATCCCAAATTAACTGGTTTGTTCCCTCCCTGAACTTCTTGTGTACTAGAAGAATGATCATTTCTTTGGAATCCTTTTGTCATATTCTAATAAAGAGCTTGTTTGAACCATTTCTTATGTTTGTTTAGTTTATCATGCTTCTTTTCCTTCCATGCTTTAGGAGTTTTAGATATTTGTTTATATTGTTCATAACACATTCTTGCTTTTCTAAACACTTTGTTCAAAGACTTAGAATTATCAAATTAAATTTTGTCTCTATAAGACTGTGGTAGTCAACTTAAAAAACTTTGATTTTTCACTTTATCCTCCTTAATATAAGGTACAAATCTCAGCAAGTCTAAAAAATTATTAATCAGATCATCCATTGACATATGTTCTAGTCATAGTTCATAAAATTCCTTAGTCTTTCTCTCATAGTAAATTTCTGATAGGTATTGTTTCTTAAAGTACTTATTAAATTGTGATCACTTCATTCTTTTCTCTTTTAATCCTTTTGCTAATTT
>JZKD02S1558331.1:115185-125446 GCA_000966675.3 Picea glauca | reverse complement strand
GTTGGATGATCGAGATAGCACAGAGAAAGGCCTCAACATCTTCATCCTTTCTTGAGAGTGCATCTGCCACAACATTTTGCTTCCCCTTTTTATAGACGATTTAAAAATCATAACCAATACCTTGGTTACCCATTTTTGTTTCTCTTCTGAAGATAGTCTTTGTTCCAAGAAGTATTTAAGACTATCATGATTTGCTTTGACCTTGAAGTGCCTAACTATTAGGTAAGGATCCCTTTTCTTCAATGCATGTAGTATTTCCATCATTTCCTTCTCATAAATTTGTTTGTGTAAGTCCTTTCCCTTGAGTGGTCGTATTTCAAAATCCAGGGGCCTTCCTTCTTGCATTAGGACAACACCAATTCGATTTCTTGAGGCATCACATTCCACAATAAAGGTTTTTGTGAAGTCTGGAGTGGTCAAGATAGGATCTTTACACATCACCTCTTTAAGTTGTTCAAAATCTTTAGTTTTCTATGGAGTCCATGAAAATGCATCCTTCTTAGTTAGTGTTGTTAAAGGTGCTTCTATTCTTCCATAGTTCAAAGCAAAGTTGCGGTAGTAACCTGTCAAAACCAAAAATCCTCTAAGATTCTTCAATGTTTTTGGAATCGGCCAGTCCATCATGGCCTTAATCTTCTTAGGGTCTACCTTGACACCTTCATGAGATACAATATGACCCAAATACTCTACCTCCTTTACTCCAAAGAAACATTTTGATGGTTTGACATATAGTTGTTGCTCCTTTAGTAGTTGTAGCACCTTGTCAACATGTCTCACAATATTAAGAAATGAAAGAGTTTGAATTGGGAGAGTGGGCTTCACTTATTCCGCGTTCCTTCTCGCATCCCGTATTTCAATGGAGTGATTGGGTGAAGCCGCTGACCCTCTCCTCACATCCCGTCCATTGAAAATTGTAATCGCATCCCGTCCATTGAAAATTGTAAGGTGATGAGGTGAAGACACTGACCCTCTTCCCAAACCTACGACCATTCATTTTTGAGATGACAATTTTTTTTCCACAAGAAAATTGCTCATTGTATTTATATAATGTATGGTGTTACTAAAATAGTTACATAACTTCTTCCCTGTAATGAAAGTTATATCACCCATCTAGTAATTACAAAATGGATTGTCTAGATGTGTATTGAGACACTTTAGATTTGAAGCTTCTAATTCCCTCCCTCTGTAAATTCAAAATACAAACAAAACATGTTTGTTGTAATTTCTCTCATTGCCTCTAAAAAGGTTTAAAAAAGAGTGTTGGTCCCTCTTGTTCATCTTTCCACTTATGGTATGTTACGCTTGGAAAGTAGGTCAGTGTCATGTTTAATTCTCGGTAAATGTGTGTGAATTTGATGAGAGTATAACCTTTCATGAGCTCATTAATTCTGTGTTTCCAACATTCCAAGGAAATGACTTGTAGTTTTCCTTTGTTGTTTACCCAATCTATTATAATTTTGGAGTCTTCCAAGACCTTCATATCCATAATGTGATGTATGGTATCCAAAGTGAGTGTTGTCTAGACTCGCTTTTGTATTTGTGCCAGCTCCGCAGTTATAGGTCCACTTAAAAATTGTGTGGTCGATAGTTCTAATTAGACCTTATGCTCCACATTGTTGACCAAAGTTTTGCGCTACTCCATCAAACCAATCTATAGTCCTACCCTGTTGTAAAGTAGGTTGTAAAAATCTTTGTATTAGTTCTTTTCGTGACATGGCACACTCCAGTCCTCCCAGAATCTTGTAATAAATTGTATTGATAGAAGGGTTTCTTTGTTCAAAGATTGTCTTATTGTGCTCTAACCAAATATGCCAACTGACCAGGGATTGGAGATGTGGATACATTGTCTCCTCCTTTTCCCAATACTCTAAACAATTTCTTAGGGAGGGTACCACCTAAATAGTCATAAGCTTTAAATTTGTTTTGATTATGCTCCAAACCTATTGAGTAAATGTACAATTCACCAAAAGGTGTGTTACAGATTCTGAATCCAACCGACACAAGTGACACATGTTCGGTCCTTCCCATCCACGATTTTGTAGGTTGTCCCAAGTTAGTATTTTGTTTGTCATTGCTATCCAAGTGAAGAGTTTGATTTTTTGTGGGATGTTCCATTTCCAGAATTTCTTCTACCAACCAATGCACTTCTGATTCCATATTTTTGATACTAATGCCTCATATATATTTTTTACAATAATTTTCCCTGACATACCTCCCCCATTCCAATGTAGCTCATCATCCTGGTCCTGTAGTTGGATCCCTGATCCAAGAAGTGCCCTGCAATGCCATTCCATTGCCAAGTTCCTCGAGAGGCCGAGATCTGTGCTATCCTTCCACTGAGTGAAGATGATCCCCGAGACTATAGTTCCCTAGGCCTAAAAGAGGAAATATATATTCTGATGTTTTAATACATCAAGGAGCTCTTGGGGCAGGTAAGTAGAGGTCCCCATCCCCAATAATGCGTCTCGGCCAATGTAGATAAAGTGGACCAACCTAGGTTTCCAACAAAGCCAATGTTGGATAGTTTGTAATGATTTTATAAGAGTTTTCCATAATTGGGAGGCATTATGTGAGTTGGAGCTTGTTTTCTTGAGCTAGGACAAAACCGAACTGTGTGGAAGATATTTTCCAATAAGGACACGATGCCAGATCCCTTCTTTTGTCTACACTCATGAGAGAGTGTTAGTCACTAGTGCTTTGCTAAATAGGAAGATGTTCCTCAATCCCCATCCACCTGAATGCTTCGGTCTAGCAATGGAGTCCCAAGTACAAACATGTATGTGTTTTTTATCACTGCCTCCCGACAAGAGAAAAGTAAAGATCAGTTGTATAATATTGTTGAAGACAGTAACTAGAATGGAAACCAACGCCATCCAATATACTTCTTGGCTCTCCAAGACAAATTTTATCAGGACAAAGCACCCCTTGAGCGAAAGCCACCTGTTTCACCAGAACCCAATTATTTTCTCAAATTTTATAAGTAACTACCTCCAATCCTTCACTTTATATCTTCATGGTTTGAGGAAAAATCCTAGATATTGCATGCCATCTGTGATCTCAATGAATTTGTAAGGGAAAATGACTTTTTAGGTTTCTAATTCCACCCCTAGAATCCCAAAATAATGAAAAGTGGATGTTTTCAAGTTAATATGGAGCCCTGGCGCTAAGAAGAAGGTTTTTAAGATGGAATCAATATCCCTCCATTCTTGAATGTTTGATTTTTTCATAAGTCGAACATCATTAACAAAGAATATGTGAAGGATCTTAACTAGCCTTGATACTTTGATGATGGTTAGTCTCCCTTCGTGTTGGCTTCTCTTTAAGAGAAAACTTAAGCCTTCCATTGATAGGATTAACAATAAGGGAGAGAAAGGGCATCCTTGCCTCAATCCTCTTTCACTCTGGAATAAAAGGGTTGCCTCCCCATTTACCAAAATTGCAAAAGTAGCACTAGACACACATTATATTATCCACTTTATGAAATGGATGCCAAAACTAGATTGTAGGAGGATCAATCTTAGGTAGTCCCAATTAATACAATCAAAATATTTTTTGAGATCTAATTTCAGAATTAGCACTTGTAATTTTTTTTGTTTAATGTTGTGGAGGCATTCTTGTACAGTGCCAATGGCATCGAGGATCTGTAGACCTTTAAGAAAACCCAACTATTCTCTAGATAAAGTTCTAGAAAGAAATGGCTTGATCCTATTAGCTAGGATTTTTGTTATAATCTTATAGAAAAGATTGCATAATTTTATAGGCATGTAGTCTCCAAGGGTGGATGGTTTGTTGGCTTTTGGAATAAGAGGCAAGAAAGTCGAGTTTATAGCTCTATTAACTCCACCTCTGATCCTAGAGTCTTCAACGAAATCCCACATATCATCACCTACAAGATCAAATAAGTGCATAAAGAACTGAACAATCCATATGTCGGGTCGAGGGCTTTTGTCCCTTGTGAATGATTTGAGGACATTCCAAATCCCGTCCATAGTATAGGCTCTAAAGAGTACTGCAGTTTCCTCCTCACTAACGAGTCTGGGAAAATAACCAGTGATGGGAGCTTGATCGATATAATTTGTAAGGCCCGAATCATGGTAGGATATTTTGTAAAAACTATGGGCCTCTGTAATGAGATTTTACTTTCCCGAAATGAGCACATCATCTTGTGTCTTAAGTTCCAAAATGTGTTTGTAATTTCTCCTATATCTAGAAAAATGGTGAAAATATTTTGTATTTTGATCCCTTCTCTTTATCCGGAGTTCTTCTTCATCCATTAAAAGTCTATTACTCTCTTCCTCTAGTGTCTTTGATGTATTTTCCATCTCGGGAGGCCGAGTCCCCGATGAGTGCTCCCGAATCAATGTTTGAATCTTTTCTTCCAGCTGTGCTAATTTCAAATTTTTCTTAATCCTCCGTTGTTTAGCCCAGCTTATGGCCCTTTGTTTCAAGAGTTTCAATTTCCATGCTAACCTTCTATGTATGTATGTTTCTTGAAGAAAGTTGTGATCTATCCAAAACTTAGCGACTAACTGAAAAAAAATTGGGTCAGGTAGCCACGTCGAATTGAACTTGAATGGGTAGGACGACCGATGAACAGAAGTGTCAAGCTGGAAGAAGATGGGGGGCATGGTCTGAGAGGAAGGGGTAAGCTACAGATTACATGTACCTTCCAAAGTGTTGTAAGAGGTATTCGAAGATGAATAATCTATCCAGCCACTTGGAGATTCTCTCCAAACCCACTCAACCGTTCCTCCAAGTTGGAATTGTATCCATCGGTAAGATATCGACCAGTTTGTTTATAAGGAAGATATCTCTTAAATGTGTAGCCACCTGATCTTGTAATGTTGTACCCCCCCACACCTCATCTTCATTTAGAGTGAAGTTAAAGTTGCCTGCAAAAATAAAGTTCGTTATGTTGAGCCCTCAACACACCCTGAATTTTTTGAGATTTTTTCTTTTGGGTACCACTTTTTCTTGTCTGAATATTCAATTGTGTAGAAATAAATGGAATTTATATGCGTTGGTTGTGTTTTTTTTTATCGATTACAATCGATTTTCTCTGAAGTCATTGACCTAATTGAAACTTTTTTCTAAAATGAACGTGGCATTTTAACTAAGAATACACAACTAAGATTTTGATCCACGCATTATTTTCAGCATCGACAAAATTCGAGTAATAAAATGACCACGTAGCAACAATAATTGTTGATCGTGGATGTATCATCAACATCAGGAAAAAATAAGGACAAGTGTGTCGATTGCTAATTATGTTCATGAAGAAGTTTTCAGAAAATTTTCGATATCCCATCGACGTTAGAGAGATATGAAAGGGAAAAACACTAACATGGGCCATAAAAACCTTCGATCACCGATTACTAATGCATTTTTTAGAGTCGGTGAAATCCCAAAGATTTAAATTGTATAAATTTTCACATTGACACATCGTCGATCACCGATCATCGATCACCGATGCATTTTCAGAGATCGACAAGTTTTGAGGAGCGTAATACGGGAACATTTTCTTCAACATCTCGCCAATCGTCGATCCTCAACACTTCTTCGGCATCGGCATGATAGGACCTATTTTTCAAAGAACTTATCTAATGAAAATCCCTGATTCCGAATAAAATCTTAGGTGAAGGAGCCAAATTCAAACACCACGTGTTTTTTCCGCATAGGCAATTCGTACGACCTATTTTCATATCGAGTCGCCTTAGGTTTCCTCGATCCTTAGTCACACTTCCACATAAACTTTTCTACATCAGCACTGTACGATAAGTTGGATCGACATCAGATCTTTTTCCAAAAGATATCAACGAACGTTGTCTAATAAAAACATCGATCCCCAATCTACTCGTTTAAATCAACAAAATGATGGGACGTTTTCGACACAAAATAAGATCAGATTCTGTTATTTAATAGGCCAATTAATGTTCTACTCTACATACATTTATGTCCCATGCGTCGACCGAATAACAAGAATTTTAAATTTTCAATGAACCATAACGTATCTCGCTCCTGTGCTGCCAGCGTACGACTGCATTTAATCTTGAGCATTATTCAAATCTTGGTGACAGATTGTGTAAAACTTCATTTACACCCCGAATTGAAGAAATGATGCGACAATGTAAGTATTCTCTTTGTTTAAATTACTAAGATAGTTTTGAACACCAACATTCTATACACAATATTTTCATTCTCAGAGCAATCGAAGGAGCGAAAAGAGTGTCTCAAGAGTTGCACTCGATTCTTAGAATTTTAAAACCAAGTTAAGCTAGTACGAAGAAGAGGTATGTATTTATTTTATCATTTCGGTGGTCACATTATGTATATATCAGTATCATCTCTACAAGATGGTTTCTAACTCTTCTCTTTTTGTAGGAAAATTCCTCCAAGGAAGCCAACGACCAGACACTCGCCAAGGGAACCAAAATTGAAGGAAACAAAGGCCTATGAATAATCTTCTCCTGGCACTGCGAGACAGTTGGAGTTTTCTACTAAAGGAAAGTTGGTCATTAGAACGTCTACTAAGAAGGAATTTTCCCAACCCCTTGTATTCGATGACACAGAGGCGATCAATAGGTCAAATATGATGCTCCCACAGTGGGGAGATTTGTTCAACTTGATTAACCAAGAAGAGTACCTCGAATTTATCCCCCACAATGACCCGGACGTAAGGACGCACGATGACCAGGTTTTTTCGAACATATGGTGGCCATGCTTACACATGGTATCTTTTCAAA
Source organism: Picea glauca (assembly GCA_000966675.3). NCBI lineage: Eukaryota > Viridiplantae > Streptophyta > Pinopsida > Pinales > Pinaceae > Picea > Picea glauca. The sequence continues at coordinate 118,703 of JZKD02S1558331.1, read as the reverse complement.
CCCCGATCTTGCCCTGTATTGAGACCCTAAGGTGGATAATAGACCACACAATCACAATGAATTTCCTGGTCAATATGAGAATGGCAGATGTTTTGATGTTTTTCTCTCGATGCAGGTCAAAAAATACTACAAGTTCAGGGACCTAGAGGAGAGATTAAACATTGATTTCATAGTAAAATTATATGAGTTCTGTGACACCAGCAAATTGATGGCCTCGTGGTGGAAGGAAGAAAAAAATTTCACAAATCGAAGCAATGGATGGTATGGAACAACAAACCTAAGGGAGACATACATTTATTTAATGGCTCTAATCTTCTGATTGTACGGGGAGAAGGATTGCAAAAAGTTTTCATATCCGTGGATGCACCTGGCATACAATGTGGCCATCTCCGAGAGCAGCTTCAACTGGGGAGAAATCATTTCAAAACAATTGAGCACCAATATATTGCAGGCCCAGACACTAAAGGATGGAGAAACACTTGTTTTCCACATGGCATCATACCTACTAGACGTAATCTGCGCAAGGAACATCTTCATAGGCATGAATCTAAGCTAGCATGTCACCGAGATACCTGTACATCTCTACTTCAACATTCAGTGGGAAAATAGGTACAAAAAATCCTATTCTCTCATCTGCAATGAATTTATAGCTTGGGTCTATTTTATTATTTTTAATAAATAATGCCCAAGACTTTCGGAAGAAGCCAAGAAAATGATCTCAAAAGTATCCCACTGGTACCTAGATGAAACCACGACTTATATCGAGCTATTTGGGGCCACTGACGCACCACATTTACTCCCTTCTCACATCCCAGACCCACTCATTGTGGGAGAAATCTGTTACCAAATCATCCTATAGGGATATAATTCCACTGTGATTAAAGACAAGAAGCGAGTGTTCATACCCTATGGTTTCCATATAGGGTTTTACATGGTGAAGGATATTGTGCAAGATACACAAGAGGGTTTGAACCAGCTAGAATACAGATTCCCCATAGGATGATTTCGCAAACATGACCCTAGAGGCCTAGTACTTCAGCATGCATCACAGGTCTCCTCTTGCTCGCCATACACACATGATAAGTTTTAAGAAGAAAACTTTACAAAATGTGCTTAGGACTGGGAGGACGTGATACAAAGAAAAGTTAACCCAAATATGACTAAATTTAAAGTGATGAGTATGGATGAGAAAGTTGAAACGATAGAACAGATGGATCAATAAGCCCTCATGGTTAGGGAAGAGAACATAGCAATAGAATCCATAGAGGCATACATGAGAGGGATGTTTTTGTTAGAAGAAGCCCAAAGAGTCATCTAGAGGTTAGAAAATGATCCCCAACTATTTGAACCTATAAGGATGACCCCGACCGACACAATCAACATCGGAGAAGAGTTAAATGGCTCAGAATCAACCCCATTGGAGGGAACCGCCGATCGAGAAAACCCCAGAGTTCCATCACCACATCCCATATCATCGGTGATTATTCCAGCCCAGTAGGAGATTCCAAGAACATCAGGTGAAATAGGTGTGCCTAACATTCTCTTTGATTTGATTACCATCTATGATGATGAAGAGAGCTCGGAGGTCTCACTTATAACTCCAATACCAATCATAGAGGAGGAAGAACTGGGGGGAACATCTACTCCAACTACCGATGCTTCGATTATAAACCCTCTGTGGGTAGACCATGAGGCTGAGAGTATCCTAAACATTGAATTTCTCGACCTATCTGGGACTTCGAAAGACAACTCCAAGGATGAGCTAGGCTCTGGTGAACAAGAAGAGGAATTGTAATAGCTAGAGATCGACACCTCAAAAACTGATCACCAAGTTAGTTTTGAACATGTGACCATCTCCCCATATAAGGCCGATAATCCACCAGCCGACGAACACCAAAAGGAGGTCAAGTCACCAGAACATACATAATCTTCCCCTGTTAAAGAAGTACAAGAGTTGGTCATTAAACAAATTTATACGAAAGGAAGCCTAGGAAACACTCTGACCTGGGGAGACCAATAGATCCCTAAGCCCATGGATGAGTTCATTGATATACATGTGATTTCTTATGACAAAAAGAGGAAAGCTATAATTAAAATGAAAACCTAGAAAAGGAGGCCCACGCTTGATAACACACTTCTCATCACCACAAAAGAAAAGTTGCTCGGCACAAAAAATGCGAGGACAACTGAGCTAATAGGTGAGGGGATGGCTATAAATGATGCCACGCTGGATCAAGCAAAATGAGGCAAAAAGGAACTAGATTCCATAAAGAATTAGTTGTACCATCTGCGCCATCTGGAGAAATATTACCAGGACTCAACACAAGCAGCAATTTTCCTGAAGAGTGAATTCTGAGAAGCATACGCACAATTCATGAGAAAAAGACATCTCTTCACTGTGTGCGTAGCCAATTTTCAATAAGACACTCTCATGGCACTGGAAACCTATAAAGATGTGGAGAGATGGCATGAGAAGGCACACGAGGCTGTGGAGAGAATTGATTATATCATTGTAGTACAGAAGGGATGAGACATGAAAGAGCATGGCATCTGAGTGTTGATGGATAACAACATCTCCCGAATTAGGAAGGAAGTTGAATACTAGGTAAGTATGGCCCAGGATCCTCAATGAAAGATACAGGAAATGTGGGTCGAGTGTGAGAAAAGTTGGGAGAAGATAAATTGGGAGATGAAATACATTGGCCTTGTAGAGTTCGACTCACCTAAAGACCTTGTCGATTTGCATGACATAGTCAAATGACATAGAAAACAAGAATCAACATGGGAAGCAGAGATCATGTAGGTGGTGAGCATGACACCAGGTCAGGTAAAGAAGTTTATGGAACACCCTATCAAGGCTTGCGCAATACTACAATGTTTAAGTGCCAAGATGATCAGATAAAGAGAACGGGAAATAGAGATAAAGGAAACCCTGCCAACCCCAATGGACCAACATAGATTCGCGTATGCTAACACATGTGAGGATCTCTTCGTCAAGTGGTCAGAGTATGAGAAGAATCATCCACTCTAGTCGAACCACTAGACGATCTCAAGAGAACAAAGAGATCAAGCGCCATGTGTCATTCTTTTTTTTACTTAACACAAGATTTTAGTAGTTATTTTACGTTAGTGATTATTTATAAATAAGGGGATTGACCTCGTAAGAAGGGTTGATGGTTTTGGGAATAGACCCTCTTTTTTTAGAATTGTAAAGAATTATTTATGAGCAACCTTAATTAAGAAGTTTTTTTTAGAGCCAGAGACAAATTTTATTTTCATCAAAAGTGTTATGTGATTGGATTGAGGAGGAACTACTTCCATCTTTGAATTCAGTAGTTGATGTTGTAACGAGTAAGAGTTTTTGAATTTATTGATAAGTTGTCTTTTCAATACTATAAATGGTTCTTTTGTTCTAAATGATGAAAATCGAATCGTTGTGTTAATATGTGATTGATGATAGAGATAAGGAAACTATTTTTCTTGCACTTATTTTTATTGCATGTGTATTTTCTTTCCAT
>JZKD02S1558331.1:46544-102706 GCA_000966675.3 Picea glauca | reverse complement strand
TATATATTCTCTATCATTACATTCACGTTTAATTATATGTTTGATATGCATATGTTACTAAATGTTACCAATATTGTTATAATAGAATTGGTGTGGAAATAAGACATGAATTAACATATCTATGGCTAAGTAATATGATGGATACAATAATACTAGAATGTGAAAGAAAACATAGACGTTCAGAACATGTTTAAACAACAACGTGGAAAATATGTATATGTTTCCTTTAGTGGCAATTTTGATAAGCATAAGTAAACATGTGATAATTTCATCAAATCATTTGCAAAAACAAATCAAAATTTATAAAGATAGTATTCATTGAAATTCTTTATTATTGTCTTTCCTTTCAAATATTACATGTTTATCAGTGTTATAATTCTTATTACAATCACATACATTGGGCAATGTATAAAGTTCGATTATGAAAACATGTTAGGGACATCATACTAAAGAAGTATTAACACTCTGATTTCTTCCTCGAGAGCTTAGGAAAAGGAACCCGAATACGTTTTCCAATACATTTATGCAAATCCACTATCCATAATGAAGTTGACCAGAACCAAACCAAAGATCGGAACATTGGGTTATGTAATTCCCAATACAAACATTACACAGTATAAATTCTTTTCATAGCATTTGAGCAAGTAAATGAGACCAAAATATTCTATACCCACAGGTTAGGAGGATTGTCGCACATAGTGAGGTCGGCCTCCTCGGTCGCTCTGTTTGAATTAAAGTTCTGGATTATATGACTAAAGTCTAGTTTGATATAATAGTTGATAACTTGGGTCAACCCAATAGTTACGATAAAGGTAATAGGCAACTAATGAGATTAAATAAAACTTTGAGATGACTAATGGAAGATCTCTACAATATTTTCCAAATCAAGCATAACATAATGAATTTACCAGATACAAAGTGATACATAAAAAAAAAGTGTACAACGAATTAAATAAGTAGACAGAGACAGTGTTATCACAAATAAAAAATAACTAGGCTTGAAGGTATATAAATATAATACATGATGTAATGACCCCGATCGTTACGACTACATGCGATGCAAAACAGTGCAATTTTTTTTTTAAGCGGGAAGGAAATCTACGACAACAGTTGATCAACACAACTTGACGACGAACACAACTTACAAATTCAGGAAACAAACAATAATTACACAACATACTAGTACATCATGCAACTAGATGAACATGAGATAAACAAGAGATAGACAAAAATGGCTCCCCACCCGACACAATCAAGAAAACACCTACAAGCTAAAGGACACATCAACAACCCGACACATCGGCTCGACGAACCGTAACTAGAAACCTCTACAGCGTGCAAAACCAATCGCATTAAGTCGTTACAGAACCATGTACCAACATCAATTATAGTGAACAAACGCCCACATTGGGAAGAACAAGACTCCGACCAGGTTGTCATTCGCATCGATCCATCAGGGTGCGCAATGATCCCCTCATCAGGAATTATGTCGTCACAAGGCATTAGGTGTGACAATAACCATGTCACAACATAACATATCTAGAACTTTAACCCAATCTAAATCCCTCACGTTAGGAGACCGAATCATCTGTCAATAAATACACGAAGACTATACCCAAGCACCCAAGCAACAAGTCGATAAGACGCAAGGTGACAACACTCAAAACTAAATTGTGTAGCTAACCAAAGTATTTATGGTTCCTGGAAGGAAAACATGTGTGGTAAAACCACTATGACCAACCACCATTTACATTTCAACTTAAGACACAAGGCGCAAAGTAACCAATTAATTGTTAAACTATTAAACGTTTTAGCTACTAAAACTACTAATACCTCGACCATTAATATTGCACAAGCTAATAAACTATTACACCAATAAACCATTATATCTAACAAATTCTATTAATTCAACATTTATATATTTGTCTAACAAATGACAATCCTATTATTTTTTAATAAAAATCAAATAAAATTTTAAAACTTTAATATCAATTAATATTAATAAAAATTATTATTTTCTTTGTATAACAATCTACTTTATTTTCTTCAAGTTCATTTCACTTTAAAGGATATGTTAGTTAATGTACCTATTTAGACATTTTAGTTAATGTAATTAAGTGTATGTTAAAATATCTGATTAAAGTTCAATTATGAAGAAAAGGTTATGTGAAGTTTGTTCACCTTTGATAAAGCAATATTATTTCATATAACCTAAACTTTGAAACATTGAAACTAGAATCCAAACATGATGGTTGTAGAAGGGTTTACCTTTTTCAGTGCACAAGTCACTTAATCCTAGTAATATGCCTATCTTTTCTAGAACACAAATAACTTCGCTGCTTGTTGAATACATTATGAGGTTGTCTATTAAACATATGGCATGTTGTCTATAAAAGTATGATATCGCTGACTATTAATACATGATAGCGTTGTCTAATAAATGAATGATATCGCTATCCAAATATATGATATGATATCGTTGTCTAAATATATGATATCGCTGTGTAAATATATGATATGATTTCGTAGTCTAAATATGTGATTTGATATCAATGTCTAAATATATGATAATAGAAATCGCATTGATAATAGTTGTAAACAAAATCACATTGATAATAGAAATCACATTGGTAATAGTTGTAAACAAAATTGCTTTGATAATAGAAATCGCATTGATGGAAATCGTTGTCTATTAACACATGATATCTCTGTCTAAACATATTGTTGTCTAACAATTATATTTAAGGGAAAATCGTGGATTTTAAATATGATATTGTTGTATATTCATATATGTCACTGAGTTAAATAGGATATCATTGTGCATTACGATATCGTTGTTTAATATGATATCGCATGGGTAATATGATATCAATGTGCAATATGATATCATTGTGTAATATATATTGCTTTCAATGATCAAGTTGTTATCCAGTAGGAAGTTTATTGATACATCTATTGCTAAAACTTATTGATAAATATATTGATAAATCTATTGACATCGCTCGGTAAATACAGGGTAATTCGCCCAGAAAATCATCGTGTAGATTTTGTGCAATGTGCCAAGAAAAACGTGGCGTGGATGTTGGGTAATTTTCCAAGAAAATCATGGTTTGAAGGTTGGATAATATTCCAAGTAATTATCTATCTAAAAATAAAACCACAGACTAAAAATTCACAGTGGTAAGTAATATAACGCAAAGATTGGACACTGGTAAAATGCGGAGATTAGGCATTGGTAAAATGCAGAGTTTAGACATTGGTAAAATGCAAAGATTAGAGATTTTACCAATCAAAACATGGTGGTAATCATTCACAGAAACACAAAGATTAATCATTCAAGAATGAATCAATAAAAAATGCAGAGATACTCATTCAAAAAGAAAGTGCAAGGAATAGAGATTTATCATAAGAGAAAAACACAGAGATAAGTAAGGGATAGATACTTGGGTGAACATTTTTCCTTCACTTATTATCCATGCACAGGAAAGAATGGAATTTAAATATAATTCTTAAACACCAGAGTGCAGATGGTCGATTAGGCTCTTGGCCGACTACTCAGGCACAAACTAATAACTTAAGGAAAAGGGGAAAAAGATAAAAACACAATTGTTCTTCATAATAAATCAATAAAAACAAACACATAGAAGTCATTGAAATCAGATTTTGGGTTCGCCATGGGAAATCAATTCAAATACAATGAGCATAAGGCTGGTATAACTTTAAGTTCTCTGATCATAAAACCCTGGGCTCATCAAGACAATTTGCGGAAAGATAAAAATGAAATGTCTAGATAGTGTTACGTTGATTAAACATCAAATTTAACATAGTAGAAGTACATTACTAAAGGTGCAGGAACAATATTTAAACTACCATTCGATATAATATGCACATGTTGTACTGTAGACAAATGTGAAAGTTTCGAAGTCGTTGTCCCATGTGCGCTCCTTCCAGCTCCCGCTTGTTGAACGATGTGACCTCACTGATACCTCCTAGCCAACGCCAGGGGTACTCTTCTTCCCCCTGAGCCCCTCGAGCTGCAAAGGGTCCACACACACAATACCATAGAATGCTAGCACCCAGCTCACCTCTCAAGGTCAAGCTACCACTCGTTACCCGAGCTGGTTATCCCAACTCCCACAAGAGAAAGTTCATTCAAGATAAAATTTCAGTAGCATAACGTTATGCCAAAATATGAGATTGATACTCCTCCTCCTCCATCCTTTTTATAGAGTTTTTAAGTAATCAGTTTCCCCAAATTCTCATCAAATTCCTTTTTCATTTAATTAATTTCGAAAAACCTCTCCCGTACACATGTCGCTCAATCCCCTAGTTGCACCAGAAAACCAATTTTATTAATTAATTAAATATTCCTATTTCCCTCACCCACCTAAAAGCGTTCCTAAAAACGCTCCTAGGTGTCCCATTATTCCCTTACAATTCTTAAATTACTTACGCCTTACTTAATTCCTAGTTGAGTTCATAAATAGAAAGTTCCAAAGGCTAGATTCCTTAGTAAGTTAGACATTCATCTTTTTCTTTATGTTTCCCCTTTTCTTTAAGTTTCCCCTTTTTCCTTAAGTTTCCTATTTCTTTTATGTTTCCCTCTTTTTCCTTTTTAACTAAAAAAATTTCAATTTAGCAAGTGTAGATAAAACAACCATTTACCCTTTTTAATTAAAAATTAATTTAGCATGTGTAGATAAAATTAACCATTTACCCTCTTTTCTTTTTAACTAAAATTAAATTAGAAAATGTAAATAAAAACAACCCTTACCCCTCTTTTTAAAAATTTAATTCTCCAATGTAAATTTTTATTTATTTTTACTTTAATAAATAAAGTTTGAATTTCTTTACCCCCTTCTTGTTATATGTCTAAATATTTTTGTTAAGGGGTTCTGCTTAGACCTAGGTTTTACATTCACTAGGCCGGGCGACCTTTTGTTTTTAGGGAAAAATTGTTTTTAAACTTTACTTATCATATCATTCATTTTAAGGCCGGCTAGGTCCTAAGGAGGCATATTTTTCTAGGCACTAGGTTTATTCACGTACTAGTTAAAATTGTGATGTGCTCCAAGAGTGCCACTCGCCTCTTTCCATTTTCTGTACGTGATGTTCCATTCAAGACGCACTTCGTTCTCCAAGGGTGTCACTCACCTCTTTTTGTTTCTTTGCACGACGTGCCCTTCAGGACGCACCATGTGCTCCAAGGGTGTCACTCACCTCTTGATTGAATTTGGTAGATGTCAAACCCTTGGAGTCAATACTTTGCCAGGTGATCTTGTTGGAGACTAAGGGAATCTAACGAATAAGGGCCCTACCTTATTGCGCACCCCTTATAATCATCGTGAGCGACTTTCACAGTCTTCCCTCATGACATCGTGGGTCTTCTCAAACTAGGTAATCGTTAACCTATAGTTTGAGCCACGATGGGAGTGATAGTATACCGTGGTAGGGATGCTACCACACCTCTCCCTCAAAGTCTCTGGTTGTCATGCGTGACTCTACTCCAAATGTGAGTCTAGTCGGCAAGCTATACGCATCCTACATCCATTAACATCCAAAGTCCTGCACACTTAGGAGAACCCAGTCAATAGCACCTATATATGTAAATACAACAAAATAACATATCAACAAATCCATAATATCTCATAATCATAATCAAAATGACCAATAGTATAATAACCCGGATCACTTGCATGCAAGTGTCCTCAAAGAATAATTTTTCTTAGTGCACGCAAGAGCGAGATGTTACATACACCCCTTTCTTGGTTTAACTTCGTCTTGAAGTTTCACAATATATAAGTGCCGAAATAATTATATCACAGTATCATAAGTCTATCTATCAAACAAAAATGGAAACTGCTGGCACATATCATATGCATCCTCCCAAGTCATCGAGTGCAGACTATAGTCATCCCACTGGACCTTGACCTGATCTATTGTTCGACGTCATAGCTGTCGAATACGATGGTCCAGAATGTAGATTGGCTCAGTCATGAGCGGACCCTCATCATATACCTACAAAGAAATCATGTCAATAACATGTGTAGGATCACTAATATAATGTATCAAAATAGATATGTGAAAAACATCATGCATATGCCTCAAAGAGTTAGGCAAGGCTAGTTGATAGGCCACAGACCCTTCCTTTCCACAATCTCAAAAGGTCCCATGAACCTAGGAGAGATTTTATCACCCTTCCCAAACTTGATCGAACTCTTATGCGGTTTCATCTATAGGAAAACTCGATCACCAACCTCGTAACTACGGTCGACATGGTGCGCATTAACATAAATCTTATTTTGATCATGCCCTTCTTTGATCCTTTGTCTTATGGTTTTAATTTGATCTTCCATTTCTTGGATCATTTCTAGTCCCACCAGGACCTTATCCTAAAGCTGATCCCAACTCAAAGGCATCTGACACGGTCACCCGTAAAGAAACTCAAAGGGTGCTATATTAATGGTGCTTTGATAAATGTTGTTAAATGCAAACTCTACCAGTGGAAATAACTCTTCCCAATGCTTTTGTTGGTCCATAATGTACATATGAAACATATCCTCCAAGATTTGGTTTGTTCATTTGGTTTTCCCATCTGTCTCTGGGTGATACACGGTACTAAAGTTAAGATTGGTTCCCAAGGACTTTTGGAAACTAGTCCAAAATCGTCCAGTAAACACTGCTCCTCGATCGGATATAATCCTCTTAGGCACACCATGCAGCCTCACAATCTCACTGATGAAAACTCTAGCTATGTCAGGTTCCTAGTATGCCATACGAACAGGAATAAAATGAGAACTCTTTGTCAGAGTGTCGACTATCGTAAAAATCAAGTCATGTCTCATTCCTGTTAGTGGAAATCCAAAAATAAAATCCATCGAAATGACCTCCCATTTTGATTCTAGAATAGCGTGTGGTTGTATTAATCCTGTTGGATGTCTATGTTCATCCTTCACCTGCTAACATTATAGATATCTTGCCACATAGTTGACTATGTCTACCTTCATTCCTTTCTAGAAGAATAAGGGTTTAAGGTCTGCCCTCGTCTTCATGAATCTAGGATGATCCATGTACACTGCTCTGTGAGCCTCGTTTAGGATCAAACTCCTCAACCCGTCATTGGGAGGTATGTAAATTCAACTTTTAAATCTCAATAATCCGTCGTTGTCCATAGTAAATCCTTCAAATTTTGGTAGCCACATTGTGTTTTGTCCGATAAAATCCTTGACCTCTTTGTACCAATCATCATCACACTGTAAATTTAGAATATTTTCACATAGACTCGTCTGAAGAGGCATCACTGAAAATATATGTCATCTCTGACTCAATGCATCAACCACTATGTTCATTGTTCCCTTTATGTAAGTAATCTCAAAATCATATCCGCTAAGCAATTCTGACCAACGTCGTTGTCATGCATTCAAGTCACTTTGAGTAAATATGTGTTGTAGTCCACAGTGGTCCATTTTTAGTTCGAATTTCTGTCCAATGAGGTAGTGTCTCCAAAATCTCAAGGCATACATAATGGCTAACAACTCCAGATCATGTGTCGCATAGTTCTCCTCATGCCTTCTCAACTTTATCGAGATGTAAGAGATCACTTGACCGTCTTGAATCAAGAATCTGCCTAAGCATTCCTTGGATGCGTCAGTGCATACCAAGAAGTATGAATCCATGTCAGGGACCTTTAGTATCGATGTTGTCGTCAACAGCTGCTTGAGCCTCTGAAATGCCTCCGTGCATTTCTCGGTCCAAAAAAACTTCTTTTTCTTCTTCTACAATTCCATGATCATATTTTCTATCTTCAAAAAACCCTCGACGAACCTTCTATAATATCCCACTAAGCCCATGAAGCTACACACTTAGGGGACATTTTTTGATGCAGGACATTCCATAATATTCTTGACCTTTGTTGGATCCACAACGATACCTTCGCCGGAGATGACATGCCCTAAGTAATGAATCTTTGATTGATAAAATGAGCATTTAGGCAATTTCTCATACAATTTGTTCTCTCGCAGACACTGTAGTACCAAGCGCAAGTGCTCATCATGCTCCTCCAACAATCTAGAGTAAATCAAAATATTTTCAATGAGCACTTAGATGAACTTGTCCAAGTATTCGCGAAACACCTCGTACATCAAACTCATAAATACCCCTAGGGTGTTTGTCAGTCCAAACGGTAGAATAGTAAACTCGTAATGTCCAAAACTCATCTTAAAGAAGGTCTTAGGGATGTCATCCTCTTTGATCCGTAACAGGTGATACCTTGATCTCAAGTCAATCTTTGAAAACACCATCACACCTTTCATCTGATCTAACAGATCATCAATCCTTGGCAGCGGGTATTGATTCTTGATAGTTGCCTTATTCAATTAGTAGTAGTTGATGCAAAGTCTCCATGAATGATCCTTATTCCATATGAATATAACAAGCACAACCCACGATGACACACTTGGACGTATAATTCCTAGGTCCAACAACTCCTTCAGTTTCATTCTCAACTCCTGTAACTCCAGGGTTGACATCCGATAAGGCGTTCTTGCTATCGGTTCAGTTCTCATTTTTAGTTCGATGGTAAATTCCAATTCCCTCTCCTGCGGCATCCTAGGTAAATCCTCAAGGAAGACATCTGCAAACTCTCTAACCACCGGAAAGTGTTCTAGACCTTTCGCTACTCCCTTCTCATTTAACGCAAGGATCTCATAAATCTTACATCCCTTGTGCATGTTCTTCCATAGGTGCAAGGAAGAGATGAACCTCGTGGAAACTCCCTGGTTTCGACCTACAATCATACTTCTCTGTCCCTCATCATCGACCAAGCTCAACCATTTAATATTACAGTTGAGTATCGCCTCATGTGATTACACCTAGTCCATATCGATCACAACATCATAAGATACTAAGATCATGACGTACAGGTTGGCCCTAGTGACAAACTCTCCTAGGTTAAGGCTACAGCCCGTAACCTTCCTCCAACCTTTTGTCTGGCTCTCGAAGCCATTTCTACAAAGATAAACTCGTCCTGTTCAACTAACTTTACCTTAATTATTTTTAGCGTTGCACTGTAAATGAAACTCTCGGTAGCACTAGGATCTATCAAAATACTAAGGGTGTGGTCAGCTACAGTACCTGACGTTTCGAGCATAGTCGAATAGTGCTCTACCTGGAGGTTATTCACCACTACATGAATCCAATGGGCCTTGCCTAAATATCCCATGGTAGTGAGTCCGACTGATCCAGATGCTCTAGTCCTCTCCACTGGGCACTCGTGTTGGTAATGTGGCTCCCAACATGTCCAACACCCCTTCTTTGGTCCAGTACTCCTGGTACCCGAAGTAGGAGCTAATGGCCCACTGACCTGGAATCCTGGTTTGTTTTGCTGAACATGCCTAAAATATTGTTGTTGTGGTCGGTGTTGTTGTTGGTGTTGTGGTCCTTGGTAAGGAGTCTGTTGCTGAGGTGTTGATCTCCAAGGTGTATTGAAAGTGGATCCTCTCTGGAATACACAATATCTTGGTGAGTGTCTAGCTAGTGTCTGATACTGCTGCGCACTAGATGACACCTGCCCTGCTGGTCTCACAGGAGTCTTTCTCTAAACCTTACTGATAAGCCCCTCCTCTGCTATGAGGGCCTTCTGGATGGCATCATGCAAGTTTTGAGGCATCAGAATCCTAACCTTTGCACGAATAATGACATTAATGCCAAATAGGAACCTATTGACCTTAAGTTTCTCAGTATTCAGATGCAGAGCATACTGAAGAAGTTCCATAAAATGGGCCTCGTACTCGGGCACCATACCACCACCCTGTCTCAAGGCCTTGAACTCATTGAGCTAACACTCAATGAATTCCTCTGACAGATACCTCTCTCAGAATTGTTCCTCGAACAATTCCCATGACACGTCTTTGACGACCATGTTCAATTGTGGCATGAGTATCTTCCACCATAGAAGATCACTCCCCTTCAGTTGAAATATCACCATGCAGACCTTCATATTGGAGGTATATTCATGAAGTGAAAAGCACATCACCATATTTTCCAACCATGCCTCGGTAGCTGTGCCATCCGGGGCACCAAATAACTCAGTAAATTTGACCTTCTTGATTTCGCGGTGAATGCTACCAGTATCGACCGAAGCATGGAGTGGATCCTTAGGGGGTTTCGGCACCCTGGCCTCATCTCTATCCAAACAATTGATCAGTGCCTCAGACATCTACTGAAAGGACCTCATAAGCCCAACCACATCACCCACAACTATATGTTCATGCCTGAAAACTTGTTAGTTTCCCTGGGGGTTAGACCCCTTAGGTGTGGATGCTACTGGAGGAATCATGCCTCCTCCCCTAACACCTAGTCATCTGCCTCTGCAGCGTCCTCTAACCATGATTACCTACATGAATACAAATCAGTTTAATTAGCAACATTACAATCAAATATCTAACCAACGGAAGCCGTAGTGATTCCAAGTCGCAGGTCGAACCAACTTTGATACCATATGTAATGACCCCGATCGTTACGACTACATGCGACTCAAAGCAGTGAATTTTTGTTTTTCTTTGTTTTAAGAAGGAAGGAAATCAACAACAACAATTGATCAACACAACTTGACAACGAACACAACTTACGCAATTAGGCAACAAACAACAATGACACATCATAATAACACATCATGCAACTGGATGAACATGTGATAATCAATAGACAAATAAAAATGACTACCCGCCCGACACAATCAAAACAACGCCTACAAGCTAAAGGAAAACATCAACAACCCAACACATCGGCTTGACGACCCATAACTAGAAACCTCTATGGCACACAAAACCAATCGCATTAAGGAGTTATAGAACCAAGTACCAACATCAATTATAATGAACAAACACCCACATCAGGAAGCACAAGACTCCATCCAGGTTGTCATTCACATCTATCCATTAGGTCGCGTAGTAATCCCTTCATCAGGAATCATGATGTCACAAGGCATTAGTCATGACAGTAACCATGGCGCAACATAACATATCTAGACCTTTAACCCAAGCTAAATCCCTCACGCTAGGAGATCGAATCATCTGTCAATAAATACACAAACACTATACCCAAGCACCCAAGCAACAAGCCGACAAGACACAAGATGACAACACTCAAAACTAAATTGCACAACTAACCGAAGGATTTATGGTTCCTACAAGGAAAACATGTGTGGTGAAACCACTATGGCCAACCACCATTTACAATTCGACTTAAGGCACAAGGCACAAAGTAACCAATTAACTGTTAAACTATTAAACGTTTTAGCTAATAAAACTACTAATCCCTCGACCATTAATCTTGCGCAAGCTAATAAACTATTACGCCAATAAACCATTATGTCTAACAAATCCTATTAATTCAACATTTATATCTTTGTCTAACAAATGATAATCCTATTATTTTTAATAAAAATCAAATAATTTTTTAAAACTTATATATCAATTAATATTAATAAAAATTATTATTTTCTTTGTATAACAATCTACTTTATTTTCTTCAAGTTCATTTCACTTTAAAGGATATGTTAGTTAATGTACCTACTTAGACGTGTTAGTTAATGTAATTAAGTGTATGTTAAAATATCTGATTAAAGTTCAATTATGAAGAAAAGTTTATGTGAAGTTTGTTCACCTTTGATAAAGCAACAATATTTCATATAAACTAAACTTTGAAGCATTGAAACTAGAAACCAAACATGTTGGTTGTAGAAGGGTTTACCTTTTTCAGTGCACAAGTCACTTAATCCTAGTAATATGCCTATCTTTTCTAGAACACAAATAAATTCGCTGCCTGTTGAATACATTCGGAGGATGTCTATTAAACATATGGCATGTTGTCTATAAAAGTATGATATTGATCACTATTAATACATGACAACGTTGTCTAATAAATGAATGATATTTCTGTCCAAATATATGATATGATATCGTTGTCTAAATATATGACATCGCTGTCTAAATACATGATATGATTTCACGGTCTAAATATATGATATGATATCGTTGTCTAAATATATGATAATAGAAATCGCATTGATAATAGTTGTAAACAAAATCACACTGATAATAGAAATCGCATTGGTAATAGTTGTAAACAAAATCGCATTGATAATAGAAATCGCATTGATAGAAATCGTTGTATATTAACACATGATATCTCTGTCTAACCATATCGCTTTCTAACAATTATATTTAAGGGAAAATCGCGGAGTTTAAATATGATATTGTTGTGTATTCATATATGTCGTTGAGTTAAATAGGATATCGATGTGCATTACGATATCGTTGTTTAATATGATATCGCATGGGTAATATAACATCGTTGTGCAATATGATATCGTTGTGCAATATGATATCATTGTGTAATATATATCATTGTCAAGTATCAAGTTTATTGATACATCTATTGCTAAAACTTATTGATAAATATATTGATAAATCTGTTGACATCGTTGGGTAAATACAGGGTAATCCGCCCATAAAATCATGGTGTAGATTCTATGTAATGTGCCAAGAATATTGTGGCGTGGATGCTGGGTAATGTGCCAAGAAAATCGTGGTGTAAAGGCTGGGTAATATGCCAAGTAATTAGCTATCTAAAAATAAAATCGGAGAGTAAAAATTCACAATGATATGTAATATAACGCAGAGATTGGACATTGCTAAAACGCAGAGATTAGACATTGGTAAAACGCGGAGTTTAGACATTGGTAAAACAAAGAGATTAGAGATTTTACTAATCAAAACGCAGTGGTACTCATTCACATAAACACAAAGATTAATCATTCAACAATGAATCAATCAAAAACGCAGAGATACTCATTCACAAAGAAGGTACAAGGATTAGAGATTAATCATAAGATAAAAGCGCAGAGATAAGTAAGGGATAGATAGCTGGGCGAACATTTATCCTTCACTTATTATCCATTCACAGGAAATAAGGGCATTTAAATCTTAGTCTTAAACACCGAAGTGAAGACAGTCAATTAGGTTCTTGGCCGAGTGCTCAAGAACAGACTAATAACTTAAGGATAAGGGATAGAAGATAAAAACACAATTATTCTTCTTAATAAATCATTAAAAACAAACACATATATGTCATTGCAAATTTTTTTTGGATCACCATGAGAAATCAATTCAAATACATCGAGCATAAGGTTGGGATGACTTTAAGTTCTCTAATCATAAAACATTGGGCTCATCAAGAAAATTTGCGGAAAGAGAAAAATGAAATATCTGGATAGTGTTACGTTGATTAAACATAACCTGTAACACAGTAAATTTACATTACTGAAGGTGAAAGAACAATATTTAAACTATCATTCAATATAATATACACATGCATACCGTAGCCAAAGGCGAAAGCTCCAAAGTCGTTGTGTCGTGCATGCTTCGTCCATCTCCCACTTGCCGATCGATGTGACCTCATCGGTACGTCCCAGCCAACACTACTGGTACTCTTCTTCCCCCCGAGCTTCCCGAGCCGTGAAGGGGACACACACACAATACCAGAGATGCTAGCACCCAACTCACCTCGCAAGGTCGAGCTACCAGTCGTTACCCGAGATGGGTATCCCAACTCCCACAAGAGAAAGTTCAGTCAAGATAAAATTTCATCAGCGTAACGTTATGCAAAAAGATGAGATCCATAATCCTCCCCCTCCATCCTTTTTATAGAGTTTTTAAGTAATAAGTTTCCCCAAATTCTCATTAAATTCATTTTTCATGTAATTAATTTCAAAAAAAAAATCCCATACACATGTCGCCTGATCCCCTAATTGCACCAGAAAATCAATTTTATTAATTAATTAAATATTCCTATTTCCCTCACCCACCTAAAAGCATTCCTAAAAACGCTCCTAGGTGTCCCATTATTCCCTTACAATTCTTAAATGACTTACACCTTACTTAATTCCTAGTTGAGTTCATAAATAGAAATTTTCAAAGGTTAGATTCCTTACTAAGTTAGACAATCAAATGTGTCTTTACGTTTCCCCTTTTATTTGAGTTTCCCCTTTTTCCTTAAGTTTCCTATTTCTTTTAAGTTTCCCCTTTTTTCCTTTTTAACTAAAAAAAAATTAATTTAGCAAGTGTAAATAAAACAACCGTTTACCCTTTTTCCTTTTTAATTAAAAATCAATTTAGCAAGTGTAGATAAAAATGACCATTTACCCTCTTTTCTTTTAAACTAAAAATTAAATTTTCAAATGTAGATAAAAACAACCGTTACCCCTCTTTTTAAATATTTAATTCTCCATTGTAATTTTTTTTTTTTTTACTTTAATAAATAAAGTTTGAATTTCTTTACCCCCTTGTTGTTATATTTCTAAATATTTTTGTTCAGGGGTTCTGCTTAGACCTAGGTTTTACATTCACTAGGCTAGGCAGATTATTTTTTTAGGGAAAAATTGTTTTTAAACTTTACTTATCATATCATTCATTTTAAGGCCGACTAGGTCCTAAGGAGACATAGTTTTCTAGGCACTAGTTTTATTCACTTACTAGTTAAAATCTCGACGTGCCCTTCAGGATGCACTACTTGCTCCAAGGGTGTCACTTGCCTCTTTTAGTTTTCTTTGTGCAATGTGCCCTTCAAGATGCACTACGTGCTCCAAGGGTGTCACTCACCTCTTTTCGTTTCTTTGCACGACATGCCCTTCAGGATGCACCACGTGCTCCAAGGGTGCCACTCCCCTCTTGACTAAATTTGGTAGACGTCAAACCCATGGAATCAAGACTCCGCCAGGTGATCTTGTTGGATACTGAGGGCCTATAAGGAATAAATACCCTGCCTTATTTTGCGCCCCTCAGAATCATCGTGAACGACTTTCACATTCTGCCCTCATGACATCGTGGGTCTTCTCGAACTAGGTAATCATTAACCTATAGTTTGAGCCACAACGAGAGTGCTAGTAGGCTTTGGTAGGTCTGCTACCACACCTCTCCCTCAAAGTCTCTGGCTGTCGTTTGTGACCCCTCTACTCCAAAGATTTTTTTGATGATGAAATACCAGATTTACCTCTAAGAAGGGAGATAGACTTTTATATCAACTTAATACTTGGATCTGCCCTTGTGTCAAAATCCCCATAGAAGATGAGCATTATGGAGTTAACGGAACTTAAAATGCAGATACATGAATTACTAGATAAAGGATACATTAGACCCAGTGTATCACCATGGGGAGCACCAATTTTGTTTATTAAAAAGAAGGATGAGACATTTCATTTATTCATTGATTATCGACAGCTAAATAAAATGACAATAAAAAATAAGTATTCGTCGTCGTGGATTAGTGATTTGTTTAATCAAGTGGGAGGGGAAAAAGTATTCTCAAAAATTGATCTAAGATCTGGTTATCATCAAGTAAGAATTAAGGATGAGGAAATGAACAAAACAACTTTCCGGGCGTGATATGGACATTATGAATTTTTGGTAATTCCTTTCGGACTCACAAATGCACCAACCACTTTTATGTGCCTAATGAACAATATATTCATTCAATATCTAGATAAGTTTTATTTTTATTTTTATTGAAGATATTTTGATTTATTCAAAGAAATAAAAAGAACATGAAGAAAACCTAATAATAGTGCTACAAACGTTATGAGAACATCCACTCTATGCTAAATTCAACAAATGTGACTTTTACCATAAAGAGATGCAACACTTGGGACATATTATTTCAGAGGATGGAATAGTAGTGGACCCCAAAAATATAAAGGAAATTGTAGAATGGCCTAGACCCACGAATGTAGAGGAAATACAAGTATTCATGGGTATAACAGGATATTACAGAAGGTTCATCGAGAACTATTCGAAAATTTCTTTTTTTATTACATCTTTACAGAAAAATGGAATAAAGTTCATATGGTCACAAAAGTGTCAGGAAATTTTTGATCAAACAAAGGAACGATTAACTACTACACCAATCCTTAAATTCGTCAACCCTTATAAATATTTCATTGTATTTAAATATTCCAGTAAGGAAGGATTAGGAAGAGTCTTATCACAAGAAGGACACATGATTTCTTTTGAGTCACAAAAATTAAAGGATCATGAACGTAACTATGTGACACATGACTTAGAATTAGCTTCTTGGATTTATGTGTTAAAAATATGGCCTCCTTATTTAATAGGAAGGACGTTCCTAATTTTAACTGATAACAGTGGCATAAATTACTTGTTAAATGAACAAGGATTAAATGCACGACAAGAAAGATTGCTTGCATTTTTAAGCTAATTTGACTTTGAAATCAAACACATTAAATGAAAGGAAAATAAAGTTGCAGACGCTCTTAGTAGAAGGACAGGTGGAATTTATGAAATAATTGTGAGTAAAGAGGATAATGATCTTGGTGACAAAATTAAATATGTAGGTACTTGTATCCCAAGTACTCATATCTAGTTGTATCCCAAGAAAAATTCTTCTTTTACTTGTATCTAGTTGTATCCCAATTTGATATCCAATTTGGTGAAGTACCTGGCATGCTACAACATATCTAGTAAGTCATCGATCCTAGGAAGAGAGTATTGATTCTCGAGAGTGATATTATTCAATGCTCTATAGTACCTACACATTCTCCAATCCCATCCTTCTTGGGCACTATTATGATAGGTGACCCACAAGGTAAGGTAATTAGTTGAATTACTCCTTTCTCTAACAATTGTTGCCATAGTTTATTTACTCCATTTTCTTCCAATATGGACTGTCTATATAGTCATGTGTTTAGAAATGGGGAGTTAGGTCAACGCAAATATATCTCATGCCCTACTAACCTCTTAGTTTGTAACCCTTTAGGATATTAGAACACTTCTTTATATGCCTACAAAAGCTCCTCCCACTAGTGTTTCTTCTCTTTAGTACAATGTCCCTCCAAATATTCCTTTACCTTGACTGAATCATCTCTTTGTTGAATCTATATTAAGAAGAGAAACACAAAATTCCTACTGAATTGATCAATTTCTTAGCTTGGTCAACACTTATGAGAGATATATTGGATTTACCTTTATGTGCATTGATGATGAAAGAATTATCATCCCTCATCAAATGATATTGGTTTTCTCTCCTCATGAAGATCAAATCCCTCATGTACATGAAGTATCTTCCAAACACTATGGCAAACACACTAAGTAGTAATATATCTACCTCCACTTCATTTATATAGTTTATATTTAATAAAATTTGATCTTACGCTGCTTAGTTACCTTGAGCTCTATATCCTTATTTACCCATCCCAATGGGTATGTGTTAGAATGAAAGTCTCTCTATGGCAAGGGGTAAACCACAACATATGGAAATGAATGAATAAATAAACTCTATTCTCAAGTATGGTATATAAACAAATATGCTAGCAAGACATGATAAAAGGTCTGACTTGTCCAAACATTCGATGAAGTCCACCGTTGAGCACTATACCTCAACTAGTCCCTAGTCCTCAACAACCAAGCAACGCAAGAATATGGTGATAATATATGATGTTATCACATTCAATAGAATAATCCATCAACATTTATAACAAATATGCCCATGGAATAATAATCAAAATATTTGCAAGATATCAATTGGACGAGAAAAGAGTATTTCTATTAAGATATAATCAATGGGATTGAATAAGTTACAGACTTCTGTGTCAGCAAGGTTTAGAACCAGGAAACTGAGTTCCTTCCAGTTGGGCCTCCACCATTTCAATCCTCCACCAAAGGCAAGCTAATGTAAGAGAGACAATCAAGTTCTCAACAAGCAAGGGAATAGCTTGGGCGTTGAAAAATGTGTTCAGAATTAAAGGACAAAGGGATGCAAAATCAATGTGAAGTGAAT
The DNA here is from genome assembly GCA_000966675.3 of Picea glauca. Classification (NCBI taxonomy): domain Eukaryota; kingdom Viridiplantae; phylum Streptophyta; class Pinopsida; order Pinales; family Pinaceae; genus Picea; species Picea glauca. The sequence continues at coordinate 84,856 of JZKD02S1558331.1, read as the reverse complement.
AATTCCTCCAAAGTAACTCTGCTCTCAAAGTTGAATTCTTTCTCCTCTTTTCCATAGCTCGGAATTGGCCAATTTATAGCCTTCAAGTGGAACTGAAGGGACGAGCCAGAACGTTTCCATTATATGGAAGACCAAGGATAAGTGATCTCCTGTTGTGACATGGAAACCCGACACTATTTTTCAATTTTGGGCACAAATCTCGATGTATGTGGGATGTAGTGGTGCAACCTGCATATTCGCATGCTATATAGTAGGCAAGGTGTGTATATGTGGAAAAATTGTATTTTTAGCTCTGGAATTTGCAAAAAGGGATGACAAGTACGCATAGGGAAATGGAAAAAAGCTTTCTCTGCAACATTGCATGGGGTGAGGTAAATCTTGCTATAACAGTATGGCTAAGGAATGTGGTCACTGAACTTCCAATCCAATCTTACTTATTATATATTCTGCTATAAGGTTGGCCTATGAACTAGAATCAAATAGAGAATCCACTCGCCTTCTTGACCTATATATTGATATGGAAGAGTTTATAAATATCCTTCTCTTCCTTGGGATGGAGGCTACTCATGGTCACCTCCTTTTGCATTATAGTTTAGAAAATATGTTTCTTCCAAATTCAAGATGGTCTCAACTTGGTTTCCTGAATCCATGGCTAGCATGTGACTCTTCTTCTTGGCCTCCTTCTTGTGGTTCTTTGGACGTAACTTCAACACTTAACTTTGATATGACTGTTGATATTACAATGGTTACAATGGTTGATTGGATCATTGCACTAATTTGGATTGGTCGTTGTCTTCTTATCATTTCCTTTCCACTTCTTTACCTCCTTGGAAGCATCTTGGTGGTGTTTTTGTTTGGAACCATTTGGTTGTCCTTTATTCTTGTCCATTTTCTCCAAATACCATGCTTGCACATAAGCCTCATCAATGGTCCTAGTTTTAAAGAGCATCACTTGCATCCTTAAATAACTACAAAGACCAAAAAGATACTTGGGAAGAACATATGGGTTATTGGAATATAGTCCCAACATAATGGTTTGTTTTATGAACTCAATAGTGTACTTTTGTACACTCTTCCCTTACTTCTATTGAAAGTAATGCCAACATATACATTGGTCCTCTTCATACCCAATAGGGTAAAAATGTGACTTAATGAGGGCTTTAAACACTTTCCACTTAGTTACTGGAGGGTGACCCAACAACTTAAGTGTCTTTATGTGGCTTTCACACAAATTTTGGGCATGGCCTCTAAATTTAGTTGGGGAAATGATATATTTTAATATACTCATATTCCATGAACATTGAAATGGACTTTTATTTGTTGTTACCATTTATTCAACTCAATAACATCAATATCACATTGATATGGTTTGATGTCCATTTTTTCCTCCACTTTAAATAAATATTGGGAAGAAGTGACATTTGAACTTGGTCTCTTGTTATTTGGTTCCTTTTCTAGGTCTTTATTGTATCCAAATTTCCTGTTTCAACTAACTTTCAAGTTAGAGTTACTAAAATCCTCGAAAGGTATAAAATATCTCGAGAGAGATACCATGAGGATCATCGTGTTGTGACATATATTAGCAACTTGTTCTTCTAGTGAACTGAAATATCTCCTTTGAATCATCCCTTGGATTTTTATTATACTCATATTCTATGGCTAGGGTTTGGAGACTTCATTCTTTAAGAAAATTCCTATGTCATACAATTTCCCACAAAAACTTGAAATAAATTTTCTCTCATACGAATATGATGTAAGCTTCTATGGATACTCCACTTCATCACAATAGATCATACAAGTTTTCACAAACTCTTTGTTATGAAATGGTTTTCTTAAGATTAAGATTTAATATCATTCGATTAGAACACAAAAAACCAAATTAGGTTGAGACTAAAACAAAAGAGACTAAAACAAATACCACACCATACACACAATGAAAACAAGATGTACCATGGGAAACCTAATATAGGAAAACCTAGTTATAAGGTGACGACTATGCCTTGCTCTTTTCTTCTTAGTTATGAAATGTAAATACAAAGAAATGTTAACTCACTATGGATATACCATGGACATTATGACCTATATGCTTGCTAGAGGGTCTTCTTCTTCTTGTGTTCTACTCCATATCCCAAACCATTTCTCTTGTCAAGTATAAAACAATGAATTAATATAAAAAATAATGAAATCCATTCCTTTCTTAGCAAGTGATCCAGGTGGATATTGGTTGACACCCACCTATTCCAGCTGGCTCGTCATGCTCGTTTTTTGTTTAGCACGTTCTTTTGTACTACTTTGTAATTGTGAGTTCTACACTTCTGGGGATTTCTGAAGCCCCACACATCCTCCAGGTGGATATAGGTGGTCTATCACCTAATCCAACTGGAGTATTTTGTATGTTTTCATGTCATCACATCTTGTTGTACTTCAAGGGAAATTTTGGGGCCCTAAACATTGTTTTCTTGGCTTGCCACAATGAAATTGTAGACAAAGACAAATTTTGATGACATAATGTGTAGTTCTCTGAAATACCTTTCCAACAGGATATCACATGCCTAAAATGAAGGTCATATGCAAAATTTATGACCTTTGGAAGTTGAGGTACCAAATTACACCAACTTACCCATAGGGCCCACATGACTTTTGGCATTTCACGTTCTGGGGTTAGGTTTTTGGATGTCTATGGTTTTGGCATTCATGAGTAATATCAAAAAGGCCTCTGGATATTCATTGTAGTCCATTATGCTCAGAAGGATGCATGTAGTAGCCACATCTCTTCTCAGAGATAGCTACCACCATTCGAGAAAGTGCTTCAGTTCTGCAGTTTTATAGTTTCAGACTATTTCATTATTTAATAGAAGATATTGTTCACTGGATATTTGTGTTATTATTCATATCTTTGTATTTATTTTATTCAGTCTATTAATCAGTTCATTCCACTCCTAAATCTGGATCAGTGGTATCAAAGTGGGCTTCTCTTCATTTATTTTTCTTCGTGCATGTCCCCGACAAGATCTAGTTACAAGAAGTTGGGACTCGAACTAATTGAGCCATTAAAATATTGGTCGTGTCGAGCCCAAAAAAAACACATGGGGGATGAAAAGAAATATTATGGAGTAGGAGACCTTATTAAAATGTTGCTTGAGGAATCCCTCGCGCGATAAAGTAATGAAATGATGGACAACTTCACGCAAATCCTTCGACGACTTCCTACAAGATAAGCATCTTCATCAAGAGGCCATGCAACCCCCTTCAAGGTACAGGTAAATTTTGATATTCCATTATTTGAAGGACTAGTGGATGTAGATGTTGTAGATAAATGGTTGAATCTGCTCGAAAGATATTTTTCGGTCAACAATTTTTCTGATAGGGAAAATATCACTTTTGCAGTCCTCAAGGTCATTCCCCATGTTAAAGATTGGTGGTATACTTACTCTAAGAAAAGGGTCGTGGATGAATCTACAATGTTTGTGGTGGCCCCTACATGGGATTCCTTTTGGAACACCATTAAAGAACAATACTACCCTGTTGGAAGCTACGAGGACCGGTACACCATATGGACCACCCTACGTCAAGAAAGGGACCAAACCATACCATATTTCACCAATATTTTCCATACCCTACACACCAAATTGGGTATCAAAGACTCTGAGCGTCATCTGATGCTCAAATATTGTGGTTGTTTGCATAGATACATTCAAACAAAAATGGATTTTCTAGACATCGCCTCATTGGGAATGACTTATAGATACGTTGTCAAGATCGAGAAAACATTTAAGCAGAAACAATGAGAGTTTGGATCTGCAAACCCCTCACAACTGAAGAAGGGAAAATGCAGCCCCAACCCACATAGAAAGGGACCAAATCAAGATGAATGCCCTTAGGAAAACTAGTCCAAGCCACAACACAATAAGGGAAACGAGAATACGAATAAGGACATGGGAAAATGGTGTGAGTACCATAAAATTCCTTGGCACACCACCAAAGAATGTCGCTCCAAGCAGTCCCTCATGGCCAAGATGAAGGCCTCTGAGTCATATGATGATTATGATTCCGAGTCAAATACTAAAGGATGGAAGCATATTATCGATGTTGAACCCAGTGCCACTGTCACTACCACCAAAGTCCATCCAAGCGAACCAGAAGAACCAGAGGAAGGGGAACGCCTATTTCACTCACAGATGTGGGTCAAGGGGACTCCAATTCATTTCATTGTTGACTGCGGTATTTAGAAGAACCTGATTTTCAAGTGGTTGGACCTGCCAATGACATTGCATTTGCAACCCTAAAGCATCGGTTGCCTTCGCCAGGGAAGAGATCCTCATGTCAGCCAACAATGTCTTATGCCCTACGACATCAATCCTTTCAAAGATGAGGTACTATTTGATATTTCTCCCCTTGAAGTTTGTTATTTTATTTTAATACAACCATATTTGTGGAAGTGTCATGTTGTGTATGAGTCTAGGCCCCACAGTGTTATTATTACTTTGGGTAGATAGTTGTATAGGATCCCATAGGTAGCGTTACCTACTGCTATTTCTTTAATCTCCTTTAAGCAATGTAGTAAGGTCATTTCATAGACTGAGAAGTTCGTCTTATTTGTGATATGTGCTCATAGTAAGCAAAAGGTCACTACCACATCCATGGCCTCTACACAGTGTCTCTCTTTGCAGCAGAAGTAGGTGGATGAGATCATGGAAGAATACAAAGACATATTTGCCTCACCTATAGGGGTATCGACACACTGCCAAGTCAAGCATCCAATTGATCTGACCCCTGGTGCACCTCTACCCAATGGACTAGTCTATTGGCACTCGTTGATGGAGAATGATGAAATCAAGCATTAGATCCAAGAGCTTCTTCAAAGGGGGCATATCAAACCCAACTCCTCCCCTTGTGGAAGCCTGATTGTACTGGTGTAGAAGAAGGACGAGACTTGGTGACTCTGCATTGATTACAGAGCCATAAAAAAAATCATAGTCAGGAACTGCTACCCCATTCTTAGGATTGATGACCTTCTTGACCAGCTCAAGGGGGGAAATTTCTTCAACAATATTGAACTGAAGTCTGGCTACCACCAGGTTCCCATCGAACTAACTGATGTATGGAAGACAACCTTCAAGTCTAAAGAAGGTCTTTATGAATGGATATTCATGCCCTTTGGATTAACAAATGCACCAAACACTTTCACGAGGTTGATGGATGATGTACTGATACCCTTCACCAACTCATTTGTGTTAGTATATTTGGATGACATCCACATCTTCAACAAAACATGGGAGGAGAACATGAGACATATTCAACAGGTTTTGAGTACTCTACGACAACACAAGATTTATGCCAACTTGGAAAAATGATATTTCGACATGAACATGGTCCAATACTTGGGCTACATTGTTGATGAGCATGGGGTGCATGTTGATACAACAAAGATTCAAGTCATCCATGACTGGCTAGCCCCGACCACATTGACCGAGCTTCGGAGCCTTTTGGGACTAGCCAACTTCTACGGATGGTTTGTGTTGGGATTCTCCCATATTGCATGGGTCCTTAGCCAAGTGACCAAGGGAGGTGGTAGGGACAAGTTTGTGTTGGGGAAGGAGAAAAAATGAGCAGTCAATGATCTAAAGCATCTCTTGTACTCAACGCACGTACTCTCCTTACCTAATCTGCAACAACCATTTGATATTGAGACTGATGTATTTGACTATGATGTGGATGCATTTCTCACTCAGCATGGGCATCCAGTGGCATACCATAGTGAGACACTCTCCAATATTGTCTGGAAATACCCCACCTACGAAAAGGAAATTTATTCCATTGTGCAAGCCTGTCATCAATGGAAACATTACATTCTGGGGAAAGAGATGATCATACACACTGATCACAAGCCTCTGCAGTTCATACAGACACAAGGGAAATTGTAGAATGAACTCCATTAGAAGTGGTCCACCTACCTGCAACATTTCCATCTCAACATAAAGTATAAGACAGGTATCTCCAATCATGTCGCTGACTGCCAAAGTCGGCCTCCTGTGTTTTCACTCACCACTGTGCTCCATTCATGTGGACATGAAGAATCTGAGTGGCCCCAATTTTATCAGTAAGATCTAGACTTCGCCACCACCTATTAGCTCTTGGGTACAGGTGCAATTGTCACTGATTTTCACATTCAAGACAGACTCTTATGCCACCTAGGCCATCTCTATGTTCCTACAAGAGAGTCTGCAAAGATTATTTGGGAAGCCCACTACAGTTGGGTGGCAGGACATTTTGGCGTGGAGAAAACTGTGGTCGTTCTTCAGAAAAATTTTTATTGGCCAAAAATTCGACAGGACGTCAGTAAGTATATCATATCTTGCACTGCCTGTGCCATTGCCAAACCAACCATCAAGAAGTAAGGCTTATACACCCCTCTTCCTATTCCCGAGAAGCCTCGGGAATCCATCTCAATGGATTACATGCCTGGCTTGTCATCCACAAAGCAAGGAAATAATTATGTGTTTGTGGTCATTGATCGGTTTTAAAAGATTGTCATCGTCATAACCTGTAAGAAGATTGTCAAAATGATAGATACTGCTAATATCTTCTTCAAACGAGTGTGGGTCCACTTTGGGATACCACAAACCATCATCTGTGACTGAGACAATAGGTTCCTCAACACCTTTTGGTCAAGTCTCTGGTCTCTTTTGGACACCAAGCTCAAAAAATCCACTGCTTTCCACCCCCAAACCAATGGCCAAATACAGGTTGTCAATCGAATGATTGTGCACATCCTCTGCATGTACAATTTTAATAATTCATGTACTTAGGACAAGAGTCTAGCATGTGTCCAACACAGTTACAACATGGCTCTCGAAAGTTCCATCAGTCATAGCCCATTTCAGGTGGTTCTGGGATTCCAACCCTTGGGACCCATTGATGTTGCACTTCCTCTTGCCACCGCATAGACATAATCTTCCCCTAATCGGCCTGTGATTGACAAATCCACCATATTCATTGAGCAGATTCATCACATCCGCCAATAGGTCCAGGAGATTTTTCAGAAATCCAATGCTAAGTACAAGCAGTGCCATGATCAACATAGGGTACCGCACTAGTTTTAGGTTGGCAACAATGTCTCGTTACATTTGCAGAAGGAGCATCTTAACAGGCCCCATCAGAAGCTTCTCCCACTTCATTATGGGACTTACACCATCACCAAGGCTATGGTAGTAATTATTTTGAGCTCAACACTCCACCCTTCCTTGGTTTGCATCCAATATTCAATGTGGACCTCCTTTGTCCATATTTCCCCCCATTATTGGACACCTCATAGATCGCAGAACAACTGACACCAACAGAGCTCAACCCTGACTACATGGAACAAGCATCCACTGATCATATAATACACACACAGTTCAAGGGCACTCGCTAGCATCAGATCCATCTTTATTGGGTTTTCAAGGAAGGGAAACTCCTACACCAAGGAAAGTGGCTCACCCGGGGCCAAATCAAACAGAAGTTTCCTCACCTGATTGGGGAACTCAATGCAATGGAGACAATTTATTCCTAAGGGGGTAGGATTGATCTAGGTGGATATTGGTGGCCACCCACCTATTCCAAATGGCTCCTCATGTCCATTTTTATTTCATCATGTTCTTATGTACTTCTTTGTAATTGTGGGTTCTACACTTTTGGGCTGTCTGAATCCCCACACATCCTCCAGGTGGCCTCTCGCCTAATCCAACTAGATTTTTTGTATGTTTTCATGTTAGCACATCTTGGTGTACTTTCGGTGCCATTTTGGGGCCCTAAATGTTGTTTTTTTGGCTCACCACAATCAAACTATAGACAGAGTCAGAGTTTGACAGAGGAATGTGTAATTATCTTAAAGTCCTTTCCAATGGGCTATCACGTGCCTAAAACAAAGGTCGTATGAAAAATTTATGACCTTTGGAAGTTGAGGTACCAAATTACACCAACTTACCCATAGGGCCCACATGACTTTTGGTGTTTCACCTTCTAGGGTTAGGTTTTTGGATGTCTATGGTTTTGGAAATCATGAGTAATATCAAAAAGGCCTCTGGAGCCTCATTGTAATCCATTCTTCTTAGACGGATGCTTGTAGAAGCCACATCTTTTCTCAGATATAACTACCACCATTCGAGCAAGTGTTTCAGTTCTGCAGTTTTACAGTTTCATCCTATTTCATTATTTAATAGAATATATTGTTCACTGGATATTTGTGTTATTATTCATATCTCTGTGTTTATTGTATTCAGTCTATTAATCAGTTTGTTCTTCTCCTAAATATGGATCAACAAGCCAATAATTAGCATGTCCTAATAGCCATCTATGATTAGGGTTATGGTTTTGCAAGCCTCAATTCTCAATTACGGTTAGGGTTTTAGACCCTCTAGAATCTTATTGAAAGTCCACATGTAGCTAGCTCAACATGTGTGACTAATGGAAAATGACATGGCATCCCCTGGGCACCATAGTGGTCACTAGATAAGTCAACTTTCAAGAGGCATAACTTACTCATTATAACATCGCGCTCTTGCGAGAGCAGGTTATTGACTTATTTTTTAGGACACTTGCATGCAAGTGATCTGGTTTGAGTATATGGTTGTCTGTTTCTCTTATGGGTTCTTATGATCAAGGATTATGATTTATGTTTATTTGATATCTATGTATTTACATATGCTATTAATGAGTTTCCCCTAAGTGTGAAGGACACTTGACAGATTGAGGATGTCGATGACATCAATGGACCTCCTTGGACTCCGGATTGTGTCAGGGGGTGTATTGAATTGGTTTGAGTATTTCCTTTATGCATATGTGACATATGATTGATTATATTATGATGTTTTTTATAGATCATTCACAGTTTTTCATTGATGGATGAAGATTGAAGATTTATTGCTAATCTGAATCACATAAGGAGTAAAGGGGCCATGCACATAGACCAATCATTGAGGGAGAGGTGTGGCAGCAACCCTGTCACATCCTACTAGCTCTCTCGTTGTGGCTCGAATTGTAGGTTAACGATTACCTAGTTTTATTGATCCACGATGCCATGAGGGAAGACTGATGCAATCACTCACGAATATTCTAAAGGGCATGCAATAAGGAGGGTCCTTATTCCTTAGAGGCCCTTAGTCTCTCACAAGGCTGCCTGAATGGAGTATTGAGTCCAAGGGTTGGAAAAATACCAAAACCAGTCAAAGGCGAGTGACATCCTTGGAACATGTGGTGTGTATTGAAGGGCGCGTCTCTTAATTAAAAATTGAATCAAAGGTGAGAGGCACCCTTGAAGCACGGAGTGCATCTTGAAGGGCATGTCGCGGTATTAAAAAAGTGATTCAATGAATCTAGGTGGCCTAGAATACTTTGAGTGAATGTTAAACATGTAAAATCTTGAGCATTGCCGAATCAATTAATTAATTAAAGACTAAGTTTATTAACCATAATCCCTAATGGTCTAATATTTTGTAAATAAAAATTTAACTAAGCCTAAGTCTAAGTTATTGAGAGGAGAAAAACTAAATTACAAATTAGATGAAATAAGAAAAAGGTAAACAAACTTAAGAGATTAAGAGAGATAAATTAAATCTAAAAAATTTAATACAATACACATGTATGCATAGACAAATTAAAATGAGAAAGGAATAAAGCATACAAGAATGTGTAAGCATAGAAAGGTATCTAGAATCTACCTTAACTAGAGAACATTCCTATTTTAACTCAACTCCCTTTTAGAAAGGCATTAGTCATAAATGGGAAATAAAGGGAATAAAGGGACAACTAGGAGTGATTTTAGGATCACTTTTAGGATGGGTGAGGGAAATTGAATTTTAATTAAATTAAATAGTGGATTTATTGGTGCAACAAAGGGAATGGGTGACAAGTGTATGGGGGGAATAATTCCTAATTAAATTTTAGAAAAACAAATTAAATGTGTGAATGGCAAGTTGTCACTAAGGAAATTCTATAAAACAAATGGTTGAGTGGAGGAATAAACACATGGGTTATGAGTAAGGTTATGTTGTAGAAATTCTAACTGGTTTTACTTGTGAGAGTTGGGATACTCATCTTGAGTGAGAGTGGTGGGTCTACCTTACGAGGCGAGCTGGGAGATAGAGGATTCTAGTTGTGTGTGTGTGGCCCCTTTGCAGCTCGGGGGGCTAAGGGGGAAGAAGAGTACCCCTAGCGTTGGTTGGGAGGTACTAGTTAAGTATCAACGGTTAGTAACTGGATGAAGGAAGGGACGCCTGTCGCCAAGGACCGTCATCAATCCCATCATATTTTCACCTATTCAGTTACAATATTTACCATTGTTGTTAGTTAATCATCTCCTTTTACATAAAAATTTTATGTTATGGGTACTAAATCGATTAAGAAATGATTATATTACATTGGGTGACTCATAAAACTGTATGATCTTGGAAAAATTGATTAAATGGATAATAAGTTGATTATGTGATTGGAAAATGATTTATATTTCTTGCACATAGGATGTTGAAATTCTTCTACATTTTAGTTCAGGAAAATTTTCAAATTTATAGCTTTCTCTCCCCTTGTTATATCGCCATCTTGGAAGTTTTTATTTTTTATTGGTCACTTGATTTCTTCGATCCTCGATTTGTGGTTTCCTAGGGGTTATCTCTATGTTTCCTAAAAATCTCTAATACATTACCCTCTTCCTTTTCTTTAAAATGCGCCCAACATAGTAACCATTTTGTACTCTGCATTTTCTTCCTTTCCTCAACGACAATTGTTTTAATCTATGCATTGTTCGGGAGTGCATATACTATGCATTTTATTCTTTTTCTCAATGAAGGTTTGTTTTAATCTATGCATTGTTGGGAGTGCATCTATTCTGTGTTTTCCTCCTTTTCTCAGTGAATTTTTTTTTTACTTGATTCTATGTGTTTTGATAGTTATAAACCGTGCATCTTAACCCATTGCTTAGTGAGTTCTATCCTTATTTCCTCTGCAAAATTTTTGTGATTTAAGGATTCCCGAATGTCTGGGGAAGGGGGCGATCTATGTTTTCCTTTAAAGTATTTGCAGTTCTACCTTCAAAGTCCCTGTGAATTTCCCTTCAAGGACTCTGCGATTCTCCCTTCAATTTCCCTGCGAAATTCTATTTAAAGACTCTACATTTTTCCCTTTAAAGACCCTGTGATTTTTCCATTTAAATTCTCTCTGGGTTCACCCTTCTCTTAGTGATTAGTGAAGGTGAGTATCCTTGCATTTTTTCTCAATGAAATTGCATCTTTAGTCTCTTCGTTTTTGGGAGACAAAAGCTTCGTTCCTTCAACCTTTGGCCCACCAAAATTGCATCTTAATTCTCTATGTTTTTGGGAGCCAGAGGCACTGTGCCTTCACCCTTCTTCTCAACGAAGTTGCATCAATATGCTCTGCATTTTTCCTTTTATACCTTCAACAAATTTTAAACACTGGATACCACCTGTGATTTTGTTTTCCCTCTAAGATTTTAACCAATGGATACCACCTACAATTTTGTTTGCCCCCAGTGTTTTCTTGTTCCTGCGCCCAACATGGTATCCAATATTTTTCCCAGCATTCATTTATACCTATCAAAATACATTGTATGAAATTTATCCAATATAGTAAACCTAGAAATAATAATACTATTGAATTTCGATTTGCATACATTTTTTACTTATGAATCTATATCTATTATAGATTCATCCGATATATTGTGAATATATTGAATTCTTCCTAGAAAAACAATTGAATTGATACGTGCAATTGGAGGAAATGCTCAACATATTTCTTCATCGTCATGATGAATCTATTTTTTATGTTTTTATATAGAAAATAAAATGTTAAGTTGTATTTGTTCTTTATACAGCTTACATAAATAATACACAGATTTCTTCTTGGTTAGGTTGAATCTATGTTAATAATGTTTTAAATTCTATATAAATAATTATATTAGATCCTTAAAATAACGAGTGTCAATGCATTAACTGATGTCCTTGCTGAAAAGTTGTTCTCAACCTTATGAACATTAATTTTTTTTCTCATACCTTAGTTACTCAACCTTGGGCTTGTTTGTTGATTTTGTCTAAGTTTAAGTTATTTTATTTTATTGGATCATGATAAATCGAGGGTTGATTAATGGATAGTTATCTTTTTAGCACCTTGAAATAATGGTGATGCATGATTAAATTAGTAATTAAATTTACTTGCGCGCCTTGAATAAGGTTGACATGTGATTTCCTTGTAATTAATCTTTTGCACCCTGAATTTAATGTGATTAGATTACCTTGCACATCGAAATAAATGGATGAGTAACTAGATTCTTGCACCTTGAATTTAATAGATTAGACTTCGTTTGCACCTTAAATTTAATGGATAATTATTTTGTGCCATGATGTAAAAGCAATGTATGAATGGTCATGTGTGTAGTTTACTTATTGCGCCACTAAAAATGTTAATGTATAAATGATTGAGCGTTGATCTCCCTTGTGCCATGGATGATGTTGATGATTAAGTAATTAGATTGCTTGCACTATGGACTAATGATGATGCCTAAATGATTATGCTTTAGATTACTTGTGCGTGTTGTAACAATGTTGATGTACGATTTCATAAGTGATTAGATTAATTGTGTGCATTGTAATGATGTTTATTATGTTAATTCCTTATTTAGATCACGTGTGCACCTTGGAATAATGTTGATTTATGGTTGAATTCAGTAATTGATTAATCGAGCACCTTGAAGTAAAGTAGATGTATTCTTTTGCACCTTGTAAATAAATAAAGTTGATTACATTGTTCCTTAAATTATGTCGTTGTATGATTGATTTAGTAATTAAATTCTCTTGTGACTTGGAATTTATGTGATGTGTGATTGGTTATTAGAACACTATTGCGCCATTGATCATCGTTGATGTTGTTGATTTATCTAGTTGGTTTTTGGACTTGAATGTGTCAGAGGGATGTAGACACCTCCTTGTTCCTATGAACAGTCTCCAGCTTGAAACCTTAAATGGTCAAAATCAATCGGATGAATCTCAGGCTTGAGCGTTGCTTATGTGTCTTGAAGGTCCTAACCTTGCAGGATAGGTTGGGTGGGTAGTTTCTCTATGTTATCTTTATGTGATGAGTTGATATTGCGTCACCATTTATGATACTTGTTGATTTTGTGTCATTATCTAATGCGATGATTTTTTAATTATGTTTCATTACTAATTATGATTGATGCATTGGTTGCATCGTTATGGATTACGATGATGAGTAACTTGTAATGATTTTACTTATGATGTTGTAGATTATGCACTGCTATGAATTTTATTGATGATGTTAATTTCCTAATGCTGTAAAAAGAAGATTACATTTTTTCTTCTCTTTCCTAGTCGTAATGGAAGGGTCGTTACATATGGTATTAGACCAGGTTCAACCTCATGACTTGGGATCATTACACCTTCCATTGTATTAAACGTTTGATTAATAATTTATTGCTAATTGAATTGAATTTTGTCCCTGTAGGTAATCATGGTTAGAGAATGTTGTGGAGGGAGAAGACATGGTGCTAGGGGAGGAGGTGTGATGCCTCTAGTAGCATCCACTCTAGAGGGGTATAACCCTCAAGAAGAAGAGAAATTCATTAGAGAGGAGAAGATTTATGTGGGGGATGTGGTTGGGTTGATGAGGTCCTTTCAAAGGATGTCAGAGTCCTTGATTAACCGGCTAGATAGAGATGAGGACAGGGTGCTTGTACCACTTGAGGGTCCACAACGTGCCCCAGGCAGTACTGGTAGTATTCACACAGAAATCAAGAAGTCCAAGTTTCCAGAGTTCATGGGTGCCACAGACGGTGCAACCGCCGAGGCTTGGTTGGAGACATGGTGATGTGCTTCGCACTTCGCGACTACACCTCTAACATGAAGGTCTGCATGGAGGTATTTCAACTGAAGGGGAGCGCCCTTCTATGGTGGAATATTCTCCTACCACAATTGAACATGGCCTTTGAAGACGTGTCATGGGAGTTGTTCGAGGAATGGTTCTAAGACAGGTTTTTTTCAGAGGAATTCATTGAGCGTCAGTTCATTGAGTTCAACACCTTATGATAGGGTGGTCATACATTGCCAGAATATGAGGCCCAATTCATGGATCTACTTAGGTATGCTCCACATCTGAACATCGAGAATCTCAAGGTCAACAGGTTTGTGTTTGGCCTTAACGTCAATATTCGTGTGAAGGTGAGAATCCTAATGTCTCAAATGTTGCACGATGCAGCAGAGTTGATCGGTGAGGGTCAGGGAAGGACTCCTGCGAGATCGTCGGGACATGCGACATGTAGTGTGCATTAGCATCAAACACCAACTATAAATTCATCAGGGTATCATGGTACTCCGAGAGGATACACGTTCACGACACCACGACGATCGACTCCTCGGTATATGACTCCCTACATAGGACCACAAAACCTGCAACGAAGTCGTCCACAACAACAATAGTTTAGGCCTGTTCAACTGAACAAACCAGGGTTTCAATCTGGTGGGCCAACAAATTTTACTTCCAGGACCAAGAGTACTCGATCGAAGACCAAATAATGGACTTGTGGAGAGACACATTACTATCATAACTGTTTGGTTGAGAGGGCCAGAGCAGCTGGGTCATCCAGACACACTACAGTTGGAGATTTGGGCAAGTCCCACGATATTCATGCAGTGGTGAAGAATCACCAGGCCGAGTACCATTCTACTATGCTCAAGACCTCGGGTACTATCGTTGACCAGAACTTTAGTATTTTGATAGATTCTGGTGCTACAGAGAGATTTATTTCTGGTGCAGTGCTAAAAATAATTAAGGCAAAGGAATTCGAACAGGATGAGTTTATCTATGTGGAAATGACTTTGGGTTCCATGAAGAAGGTTGGAAGAAAGGTTACGTACTGTAGCCTTAACCTGGGAGATTTTGTCATGAAGGCCAACCTATATGTCACAATTTTAGGATATTATGACATTGTGATTGGTATGGACTGGTTGGAATCACATGATGTGATACTCAACTATAAGAATAAGCGGTTGATTTTGACTGAGGATGAGGGTGAGAGACAAGTGATTGTAGGAAGAAACTAGGGAGTTTCCTTAAGGTTCATTTCTTCCCTACAACTACGGAAGAGCATGTGCAAATGATGAAAACTATAATAAATCCTAGCACTAAACGACAAGGGCGTGGTAGAAGGATTAGAAAACCTTCTGGAAGTACGAGAGTTTGAGGACGTGTTCCAAGAAGAGTTACCAAGTTTGTCACCCGAAAGAGAATTGGAGTTTACAATCGACCTGAAACCTAGAACTGAACCGATAGCAAGAAAGCCTTATCGGATGTCAATGCCTGAGTTACAAGAGTTGAAAATGGAACTAAAAGAGTTGTTGGACCTAGGAATTATACATCCAAGAGTGTCACCTTGGGGTGTGCCTATTATTTTCATACAAAAGAAGGATGGGTCATGGAGGCTCTGTATTGAATACTGTCAATTGAACAAGGCAACATTCAAGAACCAATATTTGTTGCCAAGAATAGATGATTTGTTTGACCAAATGAAAGGAGTGATGGTGTTTTCAATGATTGAATTGAGATCAATATATCACCAGTTATGGATCAAAGGGGAAGACGTTCCTAATACCACGTTCAAGATGAGGTCAGGGCATTATGAGTCTATCGTTTTATCATTTGGACTGACAAATTCCCCAAAGGTATTTATGAGCTTGATGAATGGGGTGTTCTGTGAATACTTGGACAAGTTTGTTCAAGTATTCATTGATGACATATTGATATATTCTTGGATGACGGAAGAACATGACAAACATTTGTGCTTGGTACTACAATGTTTACGAGAGAACAAATTATATGGTAAACTGTCGAAATTCTCTTTTTATCAATCGAAGATTCATTATTTGGGGCATGTTATCTTTGGTGAAGGCATCGTTGTGGATGCAACGAAGGTAGAGGCTATTATGGAATGGCTTGCATTGACAAACATACCAGAAGTACGTAGCTTCATGGGTTTGGAAGGATATTATCAATGGGGTGCGAAGGTTTTTCGAAGATAGCAAATCTGATCACACAATTGCAGAAGAAAAACAAGAACTTTGTATGGACTGAGAAATGCACAGAAGAATTTAGAAGGCTCAATGAGCTGTTGAATACAACATCAATGCTAAAAGTCCTCGATGTGGACGATGAATTCTTTGTATGCACAGATGCATCCATGGAAGGCTTAGGAGGAGTCTTGATGCAAGACGGTCGAGTGATCGCTTACATCTCAAGGAAATTAAGAAATCATAAAGAGAACTACGCGACACATGATTTGAAGTTATTGTCCATTGTGTATGCCCTGAGGGTGTGGAGACACTACCTGATTGGACAAAAATTTGAACTAAAGACAAACCATTATGGTTTGTAACACATTTTTATGCAAAGTGGCTTGAAAGCACGACAAAGGCGTTGGTTAGAATTGCTTAGCAAGTATGATTTTGAGATTAACTACATAGAAGGAACAATGAACAAAGTGGCAGATGCGTTGAGTTGGAGACCACACATATTTTTTGTGATACCTCTTTAGATGAATCTTCGAGAAAATATTCTAACTATATAGTGCAATGATGATTGGTATAAATAGGTTAAGGAAAATATCGGACATGACACCATGTTGGTACCAAAGTTTGAAGAATATATTTTGGACAACGACAGATTGATGAGGTATAATAACTGGGTTTACGTAGCACCTAGTCACGAATTGAGGATTTTGATCTTAAACAAATCTCATAGAGCAGTGTACATGGATCATCCAGGAGTCACGAAGATGAGTATAGACCTTAAGCCCTTATTCTTCAAGAAATAAATGAAGGCGGACATAGTTAGGTATGTGGCGATATGTCTAGAATGTCAGCACATTAAGGCTGAACATAGACATCCATATGGATTACTACAGCCACACACTATTCTGAAATCGAAATGGGAGGTCATTTTGATGGAATTTATTGTGGGATTGCCGCTAACGACAAGGAGGCATGACTCGATTTTCATGGTAGTTCACACTCTGATGAAGAGTGCCCATTTTATTTCTATGCATACTACATATCAGGAAGTAGACATAGCTAGAGTTTTTATTAGTGAGATTGTGATATTGGATGGAGTGCCTAAAAGGATCATATCCAATCGAGATCAATGTTTACATGATGTTTTTGGACTAGTTTCCAAGAGGTATTGGGAACAAAACTTAACTTTAGCACAACGTATCACCCAAAGATAGATGGGAAGACTGAAAGAATGAACCAAATCTTGGAAGATATGTTTCATATGTATGTGATGGACCAACAAAAGCATTGAGAATATTTCTTGCTACTGGTAGAGTTTGCGTACAACAACAACTATCAAAGCACCATTAATATGGCATCATTCGAGTTTCTTTACGGGAAACCATGTAGGATTCCATTGAGCTGGGATGGACTTGAGGATAGGGTCCTGGTAGGACCAGAAGTGATCCATGAAATGGAAGAACAATTGAAAACAATAAGAAAAAGGATTAAAGAAGCGTAAGATTGAAAAAAACTTTATGTCCATGCACACTGCGTTGAACGTAATTATGAAGTCGGCGATCATGTTTTCTTGTGTGTGAAACCGCACAAGAGTTCAATCAAGTTTGGAAAGGGTGTTAAACTCTCTCCTAGGTTTGTGGGACCTTTTGAAGTTGTGTAAAACAAAGGGCTTGTTGCCTATCGACTAGCCTTGCCTGATTCTTTGAGGCGTATGCACGATGTTTTTCATGTATCTGTTATGAGACATTATGTTAGTGATCCTACACATGTGATTGACATGAGTTCCTTGGAGATGTCAGATGAGGGTGCACTCACAGTGGAGCCAATCTACATTTTGGACCATTGCATTCAATAGTTGCGATGTCAAACAGTCAATCTGGTCAATGTACAGTGGAACAATTATAGTCCACACTTGACTACCTAGGAGGATGCATATGATATGCGCCAACAATTTACTTATTTATTTGATAGCTAGACATATAGATCTCATCAAATGATTTATTTATTGCATTATATATAGTACAACTTAGGGAAAAAGTTTAAAACAAGAGGGGTTGTATGTAACATGCCTCTCTTGCGAGCACATGTTACTAACTTATTTTTTAGGAAACATGCGTGCAAGTGATCCAGTTTGAGTATAATATGGTTCTATGTTTCTCTTATGGGTTCTTATGATGATGTTGATGGATAATGATTTATGTTTCTTTGATATCTATGTATTGACAGACGCTATTAACGAGTTTCCCCTGAGTGTGCAGGAAACTTGAAAGATTGAGGATGTCAATGGCATCAATGGACCTCCTTGGACTCCAGATTGAGTCAGGGAGTGGATTGTATTGGTTTGAGCATTTCATTTATGAATATGTGACATATGATCGATTATATTATGATGTTGTTTATGGATCATTGACAGTGTTTCGTTGATGGATGCAGGATGACAATTGCTTGCTAATCTGACTCACATAAGGAGTAAAGGGTCCATGCACATAGACCAATTATTGAGGGAGAGGGGTGGAAGAAACCCTATCACAACCTACTAGCGCTCCCAGCATGGCTCAAACTGTAGGTTAACGATTACCTAGTTCGAGTGATCCACGATGTCATGAGGGAAGATTGAGACAATTGCTCACAAATATTCTAAGGGGTGCACAATAAGGCGGGGTCCTTATACCTTAGAGGCCCTTAGTCTCTCGCAAGGTCGCGTGAATGGAGTATTGAATCCGAGGGTTGGACAACTACCAAAACCAGTAAAAGGTGAGTGGCACCCTTGGATCACGTGGTGCATATTGAAGGGCACGTCACGTAATTAAAATTTGAATCAAAGGCGGGTGGCACCCTTGGAGCATGGAGTGCGTTTTGAAGGGCCCGTCACAGTATTAAAAAGGTGAGTCAATGAATATAGGTGGCCTAGAAAACTTTGAGCGAATGTTAAACCTGTAAAATCTATAGCACTTCTTAATTATTTAATTGATTAATTAATTAATTAATGATTGAATTTATTAATCATAATCCCTAATGGTCTAAGATTTTGCAAATAAAAATTTAACTAAGCCTAAGTCTAAGTTAATGAGAGGAAAAAAATTGAATTACAAATTAGATGAAATAAGGAAAAGGTAAACAAACTTAAGAGATTAAGAGAGATAAAATAAATCTAAAAAATTTAATACAATACACATGTATGCATAAAATACCAAATAAGAAATGAATAAAGCATGCAAGAATGTGTAAGCACAAAAAGGTATCTAGAGTCTAGTTTAACTAGAGAACATTCCTATTTTAACTCAACTCCGTTTTAGAAGGAAATTAGTCATAAATGGGAAATAAAGGGAATAAAGTGACAACCATGAGTGATTTTAGGAGCGCTTTTAGGATGGCTGATGGAAATTGATCTTTAATTAAATTAAATTGTGGATTTATTGGTGCAACTAAGGCAATGAGTGACAAGTATATGGGGGGAATAATTCCTAATTAAATTTTAGAAAAACAAATTAAATGTGTGAATGACAAGTTGTCACTAAGGAAATTCTATAAAACAAATGGCTGAGTGGAGGAATGAAACACACGAGTTATGAGTAAGGTTATGTTGTAGAAATTTTGATTGGTTTTAATTGTGAGAGTTAAGATACCTAGCTTGAGAGAGAGAGTGGCGTCTCTACCTTGCGAGGCAAGTTGGGAGCTAGAGGATTTTGGTGGTGTGTGTGTGGCCCCTTTGTGGCTCAGGGGGATAAGGGGGAAGAAGAGTACCCCTAGTGTTGGTTGGGAGGTACCGGTGAAGTCTCAATGATTAGAAAGAAGACAAAGGAAGGGATTCCTGTCTCCAAGGATCATCATCAAGCCCACCATATTTTCACCTATTCGGTTACGATATTTACCATTGTTATTAGTTAATCATATCCTTTTAAATCAAAAGTTTATTTTATGGGTACTGAATCGATTGAGAAATGATTATATTACATTGGCTGACTCATAAAATTGTATGATCTTGGAATGATTGATTAAATATCGAATAAGTTGATTATGCGATTGGAAAATTCTTTATATTTCATGCACATAGGATGTTAAAATTCTTCTTCATTTTAGTTCAAGAATTTTTTTTAATTTATAGCTTTCTCTCCCCTTGTTATATCACCATCATGAAAGTTTTTATTTCTTTATTGGTATCTTGATTTCTTCGATCCTCGATTGGTGGTTGCCCAAGGGTTATCTCTTCGTTTCCTAAAAATATATGATACATTACCCTCTTCGTTTTCTTTAAAATGCTCTCAACATAGTAACCATTCTTTACTCTATGTTTTCTTCTTTTGCTCAGCAAAAATTGCTTTAATGTATGCATTGGTCGGGAGTGCATCTACTCTGAGTTTTATTCCTTTGCTCAATGAAGGTTTTTTTAATCTATGCATTGTTGAGAGTGCATCTATTCTACGTTTTCCTCCTTTGCTCAATCAAAATTTGTTTTACTTGATTCTTTGTGTTTTGGTAGTTATAAACCTTGTGTCTTAACCCATTGCTCAACGAGTTCTATCCTTATTTCCTCTGTGAAAGTTTCATGATTTAAGGATGCCCGAGTGTCTAGGGAAGGGGGCGCTCTGTTTTTTCTTTTAAAGTCTTTGCAGTTCTCCCTTCAAAGTCCCTGTGAATTTCCCTTCAAGGACTCTATGATTCTCCCTTAAAATTCCCTTCAAAGACTCTACGTTTTTCCCTTTAAAGACCCTGCGATTTTTCCCTTTAAATTCTCTAATGGTTCACCCTTCTCTCAACGATTTGTAAAGGTGAGTATCCTTTCATTTTTTCTCAGAAAAATTGTATCTTTAGTTTCTGCATTTTTGGGAGCCAAAGGATCTATGCCTTCACCCTTCTGCCCAACAAAATTGCATCTTGATTCTCTGCATTTTTGGGAGTCAAAGGAACTATGCCTTCACCCTTCTTCCCTACGAAGTTGCGTCAATATGATCTGCATTTTTCCTTTTCTGCCCTTAGCAAATTTTAGACATTGGATACCACCTACGACTTTTTTTTCCCTCTATGATTTTAACCAATGGATACCATCTTCGAATTTTTTTCCCCCAACATTTGTGATGCAGACCCCACTACTCTCCCTCGAGGCTGCGTGAGCTTCTGGTCTAGGATCGTTCTTATCAAGGAGTCATATAGACTCTACAAGCCTCTTCTAGGCCCACAAAACCTTATCCACATGCCTCTATTTTTTTCCTCATGCTCGAAACAACGAACAAGGATTCTCAAACACCCACAGAATCCTCTAAGGAAATTTAATTCCAGATCTCAGGATTTAGCCTCTTTTCCCCTAGCGGAAACTAAATGTGACCACGGGCTGTGACCAGGCTCATACTCAAAGGCTGCTACTGAGCTTCGTGCTCTGGGTGTTTTCACTATATGCTGTGGCCATTCTTATGATTTCCAAATTGGCGAATTCCAATGTAATGGGTGCTAGCTCCTCTTCCTAGGCCCTTCTAACATATGACCTCAGGCTCTGACCCCGAGCTTAACTATTGAGAACTCCGCAACTTCGGGCTTCACAAATTCTCTTCCATTATATCGCACCAGATCTACGGTCCACACTCCTTCCACAACCAATGGTTACGATCTATTCTGGAACTCCATTTTTCAGAACTTTTGCATGCAACTTACTCCCTCTTCTTCCGAAGTCTGGATCGATGAAACCTTTTAGATCAGATCAACGGTCCTCAACTCTCCAATCAACCAATGACTGATATTTACTTTTCACTTCATGTCTAGTGCTTCAAGCTTATTCGCTATATCACTTTCTCCAAAGTACTTTTATCTAGAGTCGTGGATCAAACACCACGTGTCCTCCTAGATCCAACAGTCCAGAATCACTCCGCACTTCACAACTTCACGAAATCTATACTCTTCTCCTCTCAATTTTTCCAAATTCTGGACCGACAAAATCTCTCAGACCAGATCAACGGTTCACATCTCTCTACAACCAACCGCTGATATTTTCTTCGCGTCCTCTACAACCAACGACTGAGATTTTCTTCATGCTTCACAACTTCATGTAAATTGCTAACTGCTTGGCACAATTCCTCCAAATCACGAATACATAAGCTTTCTTATATGTTTCCATGTATCCACCTTCCAGTGAATGGCTAGGATATCTCTGTAGCTTCGAACTTTGTAAATTTAATGCTCTTTCATGTTCCTTCTCCTTTTCTTGGAGTGCATGGATCTCTGCCACATGCACTTCTGGATCTGATGGTCCAGAATCACTCTACACTTCACTATTTCGTGAAGTTTTTCCTCGAACTCTCAGATATGTTGCCACATGTCCCCCTAGACGATGGACAGTTCCAACTGGATTTGAAACTTCGAGACTTCTTGAGTCCGCTCTCTTGTTCACTCTAAAGGGATTATAGTCCATGTAATTTACCTTGATCGGACGACTGTCTATCCTCTGTGCTCATATCCTACGGCTGGGATCTTTTCCTCCTGGACACTTTCCTTCACTTCCTTAGACACTGATCTAACGGTCCTGATTTCTTCCAACAACAGATCCAATGGTTGTTGTTGTTCCTCCTCCTAAGATTTTTATTTCTTCTGACTTAGAAGAGTTTGTAAGTGTTCAAAGGCTTAGGCCTTTGCTCCTCTTGTGAGCCCAATTTTTTGGGTCTCTTATCTATTTATGCTAATGCTATCTCTTCTGATATTTTGCGTTTACTTAGCCTCCTAAGGGTCTCAGCCCTTCTTCTCCCTTCAAAGGGTTATTGTGCCCTCCTGGAAACCTCTCTCTCAAAGCACTCCTTACTGAGCATTTTCTACAGAGTTTTCAAAAACTCTGTGAGTATATTTCTATGATACTCTTCTCTTTGAACTCGACAGAGAGTTCTCCTTGTGCACACTAACACCTGCTCAATGCCTACCTGGCAAGGCTCTACATAGTTCTCAGTGACTCTGTCCCTTTGTTCTTCCTCTACACCATTTACCCTCCAAGGTATTCAACAACCTTGAGGTTTCCATTGAGTTATCATCGCTCAAGTGCGCCCTCCTGGCACATTCTTTTCCGACTCCACAGAGTTCAAATGCACACTCTTTGCACTGGCTACAGATTTTCCAATACTTTGTTGTGCACACCTTGCACAGCCTAAAGAACCCAGAACAATTCAACAATTCTCTAACATATAGTGAATTATATCCTTACCCTCTAGATGAAATATAACTCATACAAAGGCTAGACTGCAACTGAGTCTTATTTCTCTCTCCTTTCCTATCTTGAGATCTTTCTACAACTCTCTAAAACTACTAACTCCCTCTCAGAACTACCCTTGTGATCAAGAAAAAAAAACTAACTACCACTTAAGTTTTGTTATATTAAAGTCTAGGAGTGAAACTCCTAGATCACTCGTGATCATTCAACTCCCAGGAAATTTGATCTTCTTTAGTTTTCAATCAGTTCAAAAAAAATATTTGCAGGAGACGCCAACATTAAGATTCTGAATTGATTCAAAGGTGCGCTAAGGCACTGAGTTGTCATCCCACATGGCTTTGTTGACGATGCTCCTGCATCTGTTTTCTTGTTCCTATGCCCAACATGGTATCCAATCTTTTTGTTGGCATTCATTTATACCTATCAATCTACAATGTATGAAATTTATCCAATATAGTAAACCTAGAAAGAATACTACTATTGAATCCGGATTTGCATAGTATTTATGCTTATGAATCTATATATATTATAGATTCATCTGATATATTGTGAATATATTAAATTCTTCCTAGAAAAACAATTGAATTGATAGGTGCAATTGGAGGCAATGCTCAATAGATTTCTTCTTTGTCAGGATGAATCTACTTTTTCTTTTTTTATATAAAAATTAAAATGTTCGGTTGTATTTGTCTTTATACATATTACATAAATAATACATAGATTTCTTCTTGGTCAGGTTGAATCTATGTTAATAATGTTTTAAATTCTATATAAATAATTATATTAGATCCTTAAAATAACAAGTGTCAATGCATTGACTGATTTCCTTGCTAAAAAGTTGTTCTCAGCCTTATGAATGTTAAATTTTGTTCTCATACCTTCCTTATTCAACCTTGCGCTTGTTTGTTGATTTTGTCTGAGTTTAAGTAATTTTATTTTATTGGATCATGATAAACGGAGGGTTGATTAATGGATAGTTATATTTTTAGCACCTTGAAATAATGGTGATGCATGATTAAATTAGTAATTAAATTTACTTCGCGCCTTGAATGGGGTTGATGTGTGATTTCCTTGTAATTATTCTTTTGCGCCCTGAATTTAATGTGATTAGATTACCTTGTGTGTGGAAATAAATGGATGAGTAACTAGATTCTTGCGCCTTGAATTTAATAGATTAGACTTCTTTTGCACCTTAAATTTAATTCATAATTATTTTGCACCATGATGTAAAAGCAATGTATGAATGGTCATGTGTGTAGTTTACTTCTTGCGCCACTAAAAATGTTAATGTATAAATGATTGAGTGTTGATTTCCCTTGCACCATGGATGATGCTAATGATTAATTAATTATATTTATTGTGTTATGGACTAATGATGATGCCTAAATGATTATGCTTTAGATTACTTGCACACATTGTAACAATGTTGGTGTATGATTTCCTAAGTGCTTAGATTAATTGTGTGAATTGTAATTATGTTGATTATGTTAATTCAGTATTTGTATCACATATGTACCTTGGAATAATGTTGATTTATGGTTGAATTCAGAAATTGATTAATCAAGCGCCTTGAAGTAAAGTAGATGTATTCCTTTGCACCTTGAAAAAAAAATAAAGTTGATTACATTGTGCCTTAACTTATGTCCTTGTATGATTTCTTTAGTAATTAAATTTTCTTGCACCTTGGAATTTATGTGTTGTGTGACTGGTTATTAGAACATTATTGCACCATTGATCATCGTTGATTTTGTTGATTTAACAAGTTGGTTTTTGGACTTGATTGTGTTAGTGGGATGTATACACCTCCTTATTCCTTAGAAAATTCACCAGCCTTGAGATCTTAAATGGTCAAAATCATTCAGATGAATCCTGGGCTTGAGCATTTCTTATGTGTCTTGGAGGTCCTAACCTTGCAGGGTAGGTTGGGTGGGTAGTTTCTATGTTTTATATTTATGTGATGAGATGATCTTGCATTACCATTTATGATACTTGTTGATTTTGTGTCGTTATCTAATGCGATGATGTGTTAATTATGTATCATTACTAATTATGATTGATGCATTGGTTGCATCGTTATGAATTATGATGATGGGTCACTTGTAATTCTTTTACTTATGATGTCATAGATTATTCGCTACTATGAATTTTATTGATGATGTTAATTTCCTAATGCTTTAAAAAAAGTTGCCTATGTTCTTCTCTTTCCTAGTTGTAACGGAGGGGTCATTACACTCATACAAACTATGATTGAAGTGATCATTACATTGTTGGAAATTTCTCAATCTATACAATGGTGTTGAGAGGCCACAAACATTGTTCACATAGTTTTGACCCCCAAAATGTTGGTTTAATGCCTCAAACATGGTTTGAAAGTTTGAGGTAAAACCCCAAATCACCAAATAAAGTATTACCCCTAAAAGGGGCCCCACAATCCTTTTTCTCCAATCTTTCCATMTATAAAGTACCAAAATAGGTGACAAATTATATAGTGACCCATTCCAGTTCACCTTGTTCCTCTACTAAGAACCTTTTCTAAACTCTTTTGACTTTCTTCCAAAATTCTTTAGAAATTCCTAAAGCTCAAATGAGACAACCATATAGAATTATTGTTTGCACTAATTTTCTAAAAAGAAACATCCTCAGTTTCCAACGCCATAGTTTATTTTTTTGCATTTATTTTGCATAGAATAGAAGACCTTCATGCCCCCTATTCATTGTTTCTCCTCACAATAGTTCTAATTCTATCTATAATCAAATTAAAGGCCCAAGTACTTGTAATAAAAAATTACCTTGACCAATTTTTCACCATTAAATTTGATGACTCTATCCTTATTGGAAGTACCTATTAGCATTATCCCTTTTTCTACATTAACTTTCATTTCAAAATAACTGGCAATTTTGTTTAGGGAATAAAGATGTCTTTGGACACAATTTTTTTCTCTGTAAAAAACACAACATGTGCCCATGGATAAAATATGGTTTTAGATCTAATTGTTCAAGATGAAAATATTCTATTGCCACAAGACTTAAAATACTCTTAATTGAAGTCATATTAACAATAGGAGAAAATATTTCATCAAAATCTATACCTTTCTTTTGTGCAAACCCCTTTACAACAAGTCTAGCCTTGTATCGTTTTTCCCTCCATAGTATTCCTTCAACTTGTAAACCCATTTATTCTGCAATGTTATTTTTCCTACATGAAACTAAACCAAGTCCCAATTTTGGTTATTTACAAGGGAATCCATTTCCTCTTTCATGCCTTTCTCCCACTTCTTTTTAGTGTCTACCTGCATTGCCTCTTCATAACATTCTGGTTCACTAGAATCAGTCTACAATAAATAATACAATGAAGGAGATTATCTTTCAGGGGGTCTACTTAACCTGGTAGATATTCTAACAAAAATTGCAGGAGTTTGAGGTACCTGCTTCTCCTGTTGTTGTACATTTTGATTTTCTTGTATCTTTGGAATTTTCAGTGGTCTCATCAAGAACTATGTATTCAAGTTTATGTTTTTCTTGTTTCTTTCCCTGCAATTGATCTTTGTACATGACCTTCTCATTTAATATGACATCTCTACTCCTAATTATTTTGTTATTTTCATAATCCCATAAGTGATAACTAAAATCATTAACATCGTATCCAATAAAGGAACAATTCTTGGATATTTCCTCAAGCTTTGATCTATTTTCTTTATCAATATGGACAAATGCTTCACAACCGAAAGTCTTAAAAAAAGAATAGTTTACCTTTTTACATGTCCATGCCTCCTCTGGAATTCCACCATCCAAAGAGCTTTAAGGTCTTCTTTTCATTAAGTAAACAACAATATCTGCAACATCTTCCCAAAACTCTAAGAGAAACCCAACATGCAATTGCATACTCCTTGCACGCTCCATGATTGCCCTGTTCATCCTTTCTGACACACCATTGTCTTGTGGTTTTCCTGGAAATGTTTTCTCTCTACGAACCCCATGGTATGAACAATAATCATCAAAATCCATTCTGCAATATTCACCTCCATTTTTTGATCTGAGACACTTCAACCTTTTTCCTGTCTCATTCTCAACCAAATCTTTCCATTTCTTAAAAGTATCAAAAACATCGTATTTTTGTCAAATGCAATAAACCCAAGTTTTTCTAGTTGCATCATCAATAAAAGTAACATAATAATGAGAGCCACCAAGAGATGATACCTGAGATGATCCCCATACATTTATATGCACAAGCTCTAACCTTTCATTCTTCTTTTCTTTTCTAACTCTTATAAATCTAACTCTCTTATGTTTTCCATAAACACAATGCTCACAGAAATCCAAATCAATTTGTTTAAGATACAGGAACAAATTTATTTTTTTAAGTATTTGCATCCTCTTCTCACTCATGTTTCCAAGACTATGATGCCAAAGTGTTGTATCCACTCATGTAGAAGCTAAGGAGATAGAACAATCAATATTACCAATACATAAATACAATGAACCTACCTTTTCTCCTTTTGCTATCACCAGTGATCCTTTGGTGACCTTCCATGCCTTATTTGTAAATATGAATACACATCCTTCACTTTCCAACCGCCCAGTTGAAATTAGATTTTTTCTTAGATCTGGAACATGTCTTACCTCTTTCAACAACCATTTGATTCCATTATTTTTCTCTATTTGTACCTTTCCCATTCCAACAATTTTGCATGTTGCATCATCACCCAAATGAACCTGTCCAAAATCACCTTGAACATAATCTAGAAAATGTTTCCTATGGGGTGTGGCATGAAATTAATCCCCTAAATCTAGTACCAAATACTCAGAAATATTATCTACAGAA
The DNA here is from genome assembly GCA_000966675.3 of Picea glauca. Lineage (NCBI taxonomy): Eukaryota > Viridiplantae > Streptophyta > Pinopsida > Pinales > Pinaceae > Picea > Picea glauca. The sequence goes on along the minus strand of JZKD02S1558331.1, from coordinate 56,787 downwards.
AGAATCAAAGCATCTTGTAACACATCACCTGTTACATTTGCTTCTTGATTTTTCTCTGGTTGTCCATATCTTTGTTTTTTTGGAGCTCTGTAGTCTTTTTTCAGATTTCCTTTCTTCCAACAATTCCACCACTCTATCATTCTCAGCCTGGATTTGGATATTCCCTTCCTATAATTATCGTTTTTCCCTAAGCCCTTTCCTCTATCATTTTGTCTTCTCATGATCTCCATGTTTAATGCATTACCTGATGTCTCACCTGTGATTTTCCGTCACATTTCCTTGCTAAGGATAACACCAACAAAATCATCAAATTTTAGATTGTTTGAACCAAAGACAGACTTACTTACAGCCATGACCAAGCCATTCCATCTTTCTGGAGATGAGCACAGGATTAGAGGAGCCCTAACCTCATCATCAAAGTTCACTTTTAATGAACTTAGTTGATTAGTAACCGTATTAAATTCATTTAAATGATATTCAATAGACCCACATTCTGACATCATATTAAATAATCTCTTCATTAGAAATACCTTTTTGGATGCCGAGGGTTTTTCATACAGTTTAGCTAATGCATCCATCGGTTCCTTCGATGTCTTCTCTTTTGAAATATTTAAAACCATCAGCGCTGCCAGGCTCAGCTGTATCGTGCCTAGTGCGTTTATGTCAATAACCTCTGATTCTTCTTCCTTCATGGCCATTGACTTCTTTTCTATTATGCCCAATGGTAAGAATAGATCATTCTGATATAAATAATATTCCATCTATGTCTTCCATAACTGGTAGTTTTGGTCGTTAAATTTCTGGACCCTAAACTTTCCATCTTTCGTCATTGCTCCCACTTGAACCAAGAACCCTCTTTTCCTATGAGTTACCTTTCACTTTGATACCATTTTTTTGTAAATAGGATCATGGAGCAATAAAATAAAACAAATGCAGAATTAAAACACAAAAGATATACAATACAATAGAGACACATATATATGTTGTTCACCCAGTGTGGGCTAGGTCCACCAAAGAAATTTTTAGGTCCTTCCTTTTTATTATCCAACAAAATGAAGGGATACAACCTACAAATCAATTGTTTTAACTTCCTCTTCTTTCTCTCATAGTATCCTCTCTCATAATACAACATTTGAGATAATACACAACCACAATACAATTCCCTCATAAGAGAGGGTTTCCTTCTAGGGAAAAAAACCATAAAAATAACTTATGTCGTCAGATCTGCGACCTTATAATGAACGGTCCAGATTGACCACGAAATTACAATATTTTACAAGATAAATTTCCCAATATTTATCTTCGGGGGCGATACCCCTGAATCCCTCGCTAGAGAGGGGCTACAAAAATTATCTTCTCCCCCTGGACCCCCCTTGCAAAAGTTGTGGGGGGGAATCCCTATGAAACCCCCCTATTAGGGAATGGGGTCCAAGCATGGATGAAACAAACCTCTGAATTAGGAATATAATCAATCTCCACAACCAATAATCTCCCACTTGGGGACTGATCACAACAAATCCATTGTTTATGTACCTACTGGACTATACTCCACCTTGGACTTGACAAATTTTGCATCTTCACCTTCATGGTTGAAGACCAACTAAAAATGAGTAGGAACTCAATTTCTCTCTGATTACTCCCTTTATTAACATTTATGAAGGATTCTGGATAGTATGTATCTTTTCCAACTTCAAATGTCCATCGTCCAAGATAGATTGTAAGAAATGGTAGTTGAGTTGAATATGCTTATTATTTGAAAGGAAGGTTGAGTTCTTTGCAAGATGAATGGCACTCTCACTGTCATGGTACAACCTTCTATTCTCCTGCTTCTTTCCCAATTCCTCCATAAACCTCTGTAACCAAATAATTTCTTTACTAGCCTCTGTAGCAGCAACATACTCTGCTTTTGTTGTTTAATGTGAAACAACCTTTTGTAGTTTTGAAATCAAACTTACCATTGTTCCACATACAGTAAAAACATATCATGTGGTGCTCCTCCCAGTATATTTAGCACCTGTCATATATGAATCAACATATCCCTGTAGAACAATTTCTGAACATCCAAAACATAATGCATGACTATTAGCACCTCTCAAATACCTGAAAATCCACTTTACTGCCTCCCAATTTTCTTTACCTAGATTTTTCATATACCTTCTCACAACTCCCATTGCATGTGCAATATTTGTTCTTGTGCAAACCATCACATACATCAAGTTGTCGACTATTGATGAATAAGGGACCCTAAACATGTATTATATCTCCTAATGTGTCTTGGGACACATTTCCTTAGTTAATTTGAAATGTTTGGCCAAAGGTGTACTAACTGGTTTTGCATCCTACATTCTAAACCTCTCCAACACCTTCTCTATGTATTCACCCTGAGACAAAGTCAATTTGTGATTTTTCCCATCACTTGTTATTCTCATACCAAGAATTTTCTTTGCAATGCCTAAATACTTCATCTCAAATGAATTAGCTAATTTCTTCTTGAGAAAATTTATATCCTTCGTATTAGACCCCACAATAAGCATGCCATCTACATACAATAGTAAGATAATATAGCTTCCATTTTCGAGCCTTTTAAAATAAACATTGCAATGAGAATGAAATCTAAGCTCAAACTTCAAATACCAGTGCCTTGGAGCTTGATTTAGGCCATACAATATTTTATTCTTCTTGCATACCGAATTCTCCTTCACTTTGACCTCATACCCCTGTGGTTTCTACATATAAATCTCTTCCTCCAAATCCCCACGGTGAAAAGATGTTTTTACATCTAATTGTTCAATATGCAAATATTCTACTTCCACAAGACTTAAAATAGTCCTAATTGAAGTCATCTTAACAACAAGAGAAAATATTTCATCAAAATATATACCTTTCTTTTGTGCAAACCGCTTTACAACAAGTCTAGCCTTGTACTAATTTTTTCTTCCATCTTATTCCTTCAACTTGTAAACCCATTTATTCTGCAATGCTCTTTTTCCTATAGACAATTGAACCAAGTCCCAAGTCTGGTTATTTACCAAGGAATCTATTTCCTCTTTCATGTCTTTCTCCCACTTCTTTTTAGTTTCTACCTTCATTGCCTCTTCATAACATTTTGGTTCACTAGAATCAATCAACAATAAATAATACAATGAAGGAGAGTATCGTTCAGGGGGTCTTCTTAAACTAGTAGATCTTATGACAACACTTGCAGGAGTTTGAGGTACCTGTTTCTCCTGTTGTTGTACATTTTTATTTTTTGGTACCTTTGGAATTTATTTTTTAGTGATCTCATCAAGCACTGTGTATTATAGGTTTTTTTTTTCTTTTTTTTTTTTTCTGCAACTGATATTTGTACATGGCCTTCTCATTGAATATGACATCTCTAATCCTAATGATTTTAAGATTTTCATAATCCCATAAGCGATAACCAAAATCATTAACATCGTATCCAATAAAGGTATGCTTCTTGGATTTTTCCTCAAGCTTTGTTCTATTTTCTTTATCAATATGGACAAATTCTTCACAACCAAAAGTCTTAAAAAAAATAGTTTACATTTTTACTTGTCCATCCCTCCTATGGAATTGCACCATTTAAAGAGATTGAAGGTCCTCTTTTTATTAAGTAAACAACAATATCTACAACATCTGCCCAGAACTGTAAGGGAAATCCAGTATGCAATCTCATACTCCTGGCACACTCCATGATTGTCCTCTTCATCCTTTCTGACACACCATTTGCTTGTGGTGTTCCTGGAACTATTTTTTCTCTACAAATCCCATGGTATGAACAATAATCATCAAACTCCTTATTACAATATTCACCTCCATTGTCTGATCTGAGACACTTCAACCTTTTTCCTGTCTCATTCTGAACCAAAGCTTTCCATTTCTTAAAAGTATCAAAAACATCATATTTTTGTCGAAGGCAATAAACCAAATTTTTTCTAGTTTCATCATCAATAAAAGTAACATAATAACGAGAGACACTAAGAGATGATACATGAGTTGGTCCCCATACATCTGTATGCACAAGCTCTGAATTTTCATTCTTCTTTTCTTTTCCAACATTAATAAATCTAACTCTCTTTTGTTTTCCGTAAACGTAATTCTCCCAAAAATTCAAATCAATGTGTCTAAGATCTAGCAACAAATTCCTTTTGTGAAGTATTTTCATCCCCTTCTCATTCATGTGTTTAAGCCTATGATTTTCAAAGTGTTGTATCCACTCATATAGAATCTAAAGAGATAGAATAATTAGTTTTACCAATACATAAATACAGTATACCTACCTTCTCTCACTTTTCTATCATCGATGATCCTTTGGTGACCTCCCACTCCTTATCTATAAATGTGGATACACAACCTGCACTTGCCAAATGCCCTATTGAAATTATATTTTTTCTTAGATCTGAAACATGTCTTACCTCTTTCAACAACGATTGGTTTCCATTCTTTTTCTTTATTTGTACCTTTCTCATTCCAACATTTTTTCATGGTGCATCATCAGCCAAATGAACCTGTCCAAATCACCTTGAACATAATCTAGAAAAATTTTCCTGTGGGGTGTGACATGAAATGAAGCCCCTGAATCTACTAACCAAGACTCAAAAATATTATCTATGGAAATAATCAAAGCATCTTGTAACACATCACATGTTACATTTGCTTCTTGATTTTTCTCTTATTGTCCATTTCTTTGTTTCTTTGGAGCTCTGCAGTATTTCTTCAGATGTCCTTTCTTCCCACAATTCCACCACTCTATCTTTCCCATTCTGGATTTGGATCTTCCCTTCCTAGAATTACCACGATTCCCTAAGCCCTTTCCTCTATCCTTTTATCTTCCCCTATTCTCCATGTTTAATGAATTACCTAATGTCTCATCTGTGTTTTTCATTCGCATTTCCTCGCTAAGGATACCACCAAAAACATCATCGAATTTTAGAGTGTTTGAACTAGAGAAAGAGTTATTTAAAACCATGACCAAGCCTTTCCAACTTTCTGACAATGAGCACAGGATTAGAATATCCCTGACCTCATCATCAAAGTCCACTTTTACATAACTTAGTCGATTAGTAACTGTATCAAATTCATTTAAATGATCTACAATAGACCCTCCTTCTGACGTCTTCATATTAAATCATCTCTTCATTATAAATACATTATTAGATGCTGAGGGTTTTTCATATAGTTTATCTAATGCATCCATCAGTTCTTTCATTTTCTTTTCTTTTGAAATATTGAAAGCCACCGAAGTTTCCAGGCTCAGTCGTATTGTTCCCAATGCCTTTATGTCGAGAACCTCCCATTCTTCATCCTTCATGGTCGTCAGCTTGTTTGTTATTCCGCCCAATGGTAGGAATATATCCTTCTGATATAAATAATCTTTCATATGCATCTTCCATAACTGGTAGTTTTGACCGTTAAATTTTTCGACCCTAAAATTTTCATCTTCTGCCATTTCTCCCACTAGAATGAGGAACCCTCTTTTCCTGTGAGTTAACTTTCACTTTGATACCAGTTGTTATAAAAATAGATTCGTGGAGAAATAAAATAAAACAAATGTGGAAATAAAATGCATAAGATACACAATACAATAAAGACACAGATATACGTGGTTCACCCAATGTGGGATATTTCCACCAGAGAAATTGCCAGGTCCTTCCATTTTATTACCCAGAAAAATGAAGGGATACAACCTACAACTCAATCGATGTAAATTGCTCTTCTTTCTCTCACAATATCCTCTCTTGGAATACAACATTCACGATAATACACAACTGCAATATAATTCCCTCATAAGAGAGGGTTTCCTTCTAGGGAAGAAAACCCTAAAAATAACTTCTACCGTAATATATGTGACCTTATAATGAACAGTCCAGATTGACTACGAAATTACAACATTTTACAAGGCAATTTTTCCCAATATTTCGGTTCAAGGGTGCTGCCCCTGAATCCCTCGCCAGAGAAGGGCTACAAAAAAAATTCATCGCCCCCCCTTGGACCCCCCTAGAGATAGTTTTTTTGGGGGGGAAGTACCCCCACACCATCCCCATTAGGGAATGGGGTCAAATCATGGCTGAACAAACCTTTGAATTAGGAAGATAATCAAGCTCCACAACCAATAATATCCCACTTGGAGACTGATCAAAACAACTCCACTACTGATGTACCTGTTGGACTATACTCCACCTTGGACCTAAAAAAATTCTCATCTTCACCTTCATGCTTGAAGAACAACTAAAACTGAGTAGGAACTCAGTTTCTTCGTGGTTACTCCCTTTGTTAACATCTCTGCAGGATTCTGGCTAGTATGTATCTTTTCCAACTTCAAATGTCCATCTTCCAAGACAGATTGTATAAAATGGTACCTGAGATGTATATGCTTAGTCTTTGAATGGAAGGCTAAGTTCTTTGCAAGATGAATGGAATTGTTAGGGAGATAAACCCTCACGTAGGTAGAATAATATATTTCCTTGTAATAAAGGTCAATATTAATAAGGCCTAGCAATAAGGAAGAATAAGTCAAATGTAAGAACACCTAATAGAAGCTTCTGCTTCTAGAAGGATCTTCCTCTAGATTGTTATTTTGGATAGACATATTTAGTATAAATAGGAGTAGAGGGTATGAGAATCTTTGTCTTGGATATTATTGTAATAGAGCTATGCTATGCTGGAGGTTTCCCCCTCAAAGAGGCAAGTGAACATTTCTCTCAGTAATCAAAGTGTTATTTCTGGTGTTATTCCGGTAATATTATGGTATTATTGTGGCATAGGTCTAGTTATATAATTGTTTATATGCAATTTATAGCTAATTATTTATGTTATGCATACTATTGTGTATTTGGAATATTAAAAGTGGTATCAGAGAACCTTCCTTGGCAGAAAATTGTGGGTAATTTTTTTTCAGGGTAGAGATGTATTCTGGCATCTTTAAGCTACAGAGATTTAGTGTTACGTGCATAAACCCATGGTCGACGATTCATACATGTAGGAAATACAAGGGGTACTTAAGTGCACATCTGTTGGCCACCCTTGTAACCCATGTTGGTACCCCTTCGAGTGGTAGCGCATCAGACAACACCTGTATACATATTGGCCTAGATCTCCTAAAGGCCTCCATAGATAAACTGATCGGCCTCTTGACTTCTATAGTTCCACTGAGAACAAAACTCAGAAAGATACTCTCTAGTACTTGGGTAGTCAGGTAGTACAACTAAGGGCACGATATAGCCTTTTTAGTTGGTTCCTTGAGATATTGGGTCGAGTACTATTGTTGGACCTCACACGTATATAAAAGAGCTATAGCACAGGGAAAAACCCTGTCTGTAGAACCCTTGAATACCCTAACCCTTGGGATGGAAAAAAAAATAGAATAGACAAGATCTATTTCCATGTAATTGTGTCTCATGCATTCAGGTTACTAAATTACTACACATTTCTTCCTGTGAAGCATTTGGTAATTTCGTCACTGCAGTATTCTTCAGATCGAAGTATAAATCCGCAGGAGTAAAAAACAATTTTTGGATCCTGTCGACACCATTATTTGAGACCTATCATGTTGGATTCCTCTCTTGACCCTTATCGCTATCATACCTATCATTTTTCATCAAATTTTTTTTCTCGTGGACCCAACCGCCTTCCAACACCCTTATTTAGGATTTACCCCATTGGATTCCACTTATCGCCCTGATCGTTGTGATACACTTCACCCATAACCCATTTTTGGTGTGGTCTCACCTGCCCATTTTTCGTGTTCCCTCTTCATCATAGCCCACACCCATAGCCAAGACTTGGAAGCTCACTTCAATTCCTTGTACTCTAATTTCACAGAAACCCAACAAGAAGTGAGACAAATCGGTTCCGATGTTTCCACCGTCAATAAAAACATGCATTCCTCCATCAACGCCAAAATAGAGGACGTCAAACAAGGCCTCGCTACCCATCTTGAATCCTCCAATACCCAGTTTGTCTCCTTCACTACGATGATCTGTGCCAAGTTGCATATTCCTGCAGATCTTCCTTCATCTAACACACCTTTGCAAACCGAAGGTGAAACTTCCTCTCATTCCCAGACTTTTCATCCCCATCACTTTCAACATGACCTACGCCTTCCACATATGGATGTGACCAAATTTGATGGCTCAAATCCCATTGACTAGGTAACTCAAATGGAACATTATTTCTCTTTGTATGGCATCACATATGAGTTGTCCAAACTCCAGTATGGTGTTCTCCATTTATATCAAGAACGTTGGTAATGGTGGAAATGGAGAAAAAATGTATGCTAAGGGTATGTGTCTTGGACACACTTTGTGGCAGAGCTTTATGAACATTTTGACACTAACACCAACCATTTAGTTCGTTTGACAAAGTTGAAACAATCTGTCACAGTGGAAGACTTTAGATCTGCATTTGAGCGATTGGCTTTCCGTACAGAGGGAATGTATGATTTGTTTTCCGAGAATGTTTTATCAGTGGCCTCAAGGATGAGATTTGTTCCCATGTCCTCATGGCTTGGCCTCAAAGTTAGCTGGATGCTACTAAAAGAGCTAATGAAGCACAACAAGTTGTATATTATCCAAATTGAAAACCCTCATTTATTCCTCGCACTAAACCAGTCACTCCCACTCCTCCTTCTACTCCACTAAAGATCCAGAAATTGACCAGGGAAGAAATGGTTGAACGCCAACTCAAAGGCCTTTGTTATAATTGTGATGACAAATATTTTCCTGGGCACAAGTGTAAGGAACAAAATATTTTTATGGCCATCTCAGAGAATGTTTTGGAAGAAAATGTTGAGATTCCCCTTGTGGTCGTGTCACCTGAACCGACTGGCATGACCCCTCCCTCAGACCCTCCCAAAGTAGAACCAATCATTTCCCTCAATGCTCTCACTGGCTTCTCTTCTCCCCAAACCCTCAATCTAATTGGTTACATTAAGCATAGGAAGGTCATCATTATTTTTGATAGTGGAAAAACCCATAATTTTATTCATCATTGCATTGCCCAAGAAACTAATTGCTATATCTTTATCGTCAATAATTTTCAAATCATGATTGCCAATGGAGGGTTCATGAAATGTGGAGGGAATTGTGAAAATGTGTCTCCAAATTAGTCAGTACCACATGAAATCTCATATGTTTTCTATCGACATGGGTGGTTGTGACATTGTGTTGGGTGAAGAATGGATAAGGACTTTGGGTCCCATTCTCATTGATTTTAAGAAATTAACCATGCAATTCGACCAGGAGGGATAGAAACATAAGTTCCAAGACATCATTGTCGGTTCCCTGGAGATCATCAGTTCCCATCGCATGGAAAAGATGCTCAAAAATTTCATTCTGGCATTATTTCACAACTCCATAACATTCAAGCCACTGAGACACCCTATGTACCGCAGGACCTCCAATATTTCCTCTCTAAACATCAAGTGGTTTTTTCCACTCCCTAGGGACTCCTTCCTTTCTATGGTGTTCATGATCATTCCATTCCCCTTGTCCCCGGAAGCCTTCCTCCCAATATCCATCCCTATCGTCATCCATTTTCCCAAAAAAATGAAATTGAGATAATTGTTCAATAATTTTTCAACGCGGGTGGTATCCTCCCTAGTACGAGCCCCTACTCTTCTCATGTGGTCATGGTCCTTAAGAAAGAAGGTTCTTGGCATGTGTGTCCTGACTTCCGCGCCCTCAACAAACTCACCATTCAAACAAATTTCCCATTCATGTCATTGATGACCTCTTAGATGAATTAAGTGGTGTCGGGTTCTTTACTAAACTTGATATTTGTTTTGGCTACCACCATATATGTATGAATGAGGTAGACATTCCTAAGACTTCATTTAGAACTCATGAGGGCCATTGTGAGTTTTTGGTCATGCCCTTTGGCTTGTGTAATGCTCCCTCCACTTTCCAAAGCCTCATGAATCATGTCTTCCGTCAGTTTGTCTTAGTTTTTTTTTATGATATCCTCATCTATATTAAAACATAGACATCCCATCTTGATCATGTGGATCAAGTTCTCCATCTAGTCTCTCAGTACCAAATTTTCCTCAAACAATATAAATGTGCTTTTGGTGCCTCAGAAGTCGAGTACTTGGATCATATTGTTGGCAAGGCTAGGGTCAGGGTGGATCCTGTTAGAAAAATAGGACCGCAGAGCAATAAAATAAAACAAATGCAGAAACAAAACACAGAAGACACACAATACAAGAGAGACACAGATTTACGTGGTTCACCCAGTGTGGGCT